>QEPC01009755.1:463147-494381 GCA_003113815.1 Sphenodon punctatus
AGTTATTTACCCTCTCAGCTAGTACTAGAACTAGGGGAAACTCTTAGTACCCAGCATTGTGTACGCATAGTTTGGATTATTTTTCCCTACGTGCATCACTTTGCACTTGTCCACATTAAATCTCATTTGCCATTTAGATGCCCAGGCACCCAGTGTTGTAAGATCCTGTTGCAGGATCTTACAACACTGAGCTATGACTATGAATTATGAACCATGCTATCTTTTAAAGCCCTTGCCACTGATTTCCTTCTAAACCTAGCCTCTCAGCAGGCTCCTGATCTCTATTTTAATTCTTCATTAGATAATTATGCAATACTGAATATATATATATTAGGGATGGGCGAACAGAACCGAGTTCGGAAATTCTGTTCAGTTTAGTTCAGAAATTTGGTTCAGTTGAACGAACTATTTGAGTTCGGTCCGAACTCCAAACTTCCGAACAAAGTTCGGAAATTCAAACCCCATTGAACTAAATGGAATATTATCTTTTAGGAATGAGCGAACATAGCCGAATTCGGAAATTCGGTTCAGAAGTTTGGTTCAGTCGACCAAACTGGTCAAGTTCGGTCCGAATGCCGAACGTCTGAACCAAGTTTGCCCATCCCTAATATATATTTTTACCAGGGGTCTGTTAAATCAGGACTGTCTTACATTGTCCCATCTGTCTCTTTCCCACTTGCAGGAAGGAGCAGAAGAGAAAATGGAAACCGATTAGATTTAGGCCGTAGAAGCTACTGTGCTACCAGCAACAGCAATTTCAGCAAGACCTTTTCCTGATAATCCCAAGGAGAGTTTCTGGTACCAGTGTTTGCAATCCATCACACATGTCCTGTTAGCAAGTTCTCTTCTGGGAGGCTGGTGATAAAGGCTCTCTCTCTGGAGACAGGATTCAATATAGTCTCCTGAGCGAGATGAAATGATGCCAGCCTTTTTAGGCCTGGGTAAATTCCTTCTGGGTACAGAATGTCACCTACATTGTACTCAGCAAAACCAAATTGCTAGCATACTCTGGGATGCTTTAATTAGTAGATGTGGTAATTAAAGCTGCTAATCAACCTCTTTTCCACAAGGTTTTGTGAAGAGTGGCTAGTCCAGGATCCTTTAATGGGAAGCGAGAAAGCGAGTAAGCGAGAAAGCACTCTAGAGTGGAAGAAAATGGAGCCCAAGACAGAGGAAATGGAATCTGGAAATAAAATAAAGAATAAAAAGCTAAGGAGTAAATAGAGAATTCAAATATTTATTTTGCTGAAGAGAAGGAGAGGCTAAGAGCAGAGCTACTGCCCCTACGCTACCCATCACTTTAACAAAATTCCATAGGATACAACACAGACACACAATCTAGGGGAAATAATCTGTTTAACTGCCCCAAAAGAAAACTAGCCAGACTGATGAAAGTGATAAGAGTTAAGACTTCAGTGCATATAAATGAGGCTTGCATTATTCATGATATTTGAATGACATTATTTAACTGATTATAATTATACAACAAATTAGAAATTTGTTTAATGTAAATTTGCCCATGGCAATATTTCACACTTTTCTTGCAAATCTGGTTACTGTTAAACTTTAATTGCTGTGACAATATAAAACAGCTCTTTATGGTTTCAAATTTTTTTCTGAGCACAGTTGTTTTATGTGCACAGTTAGATTTTTTTTTTTCCTCCTTCAAATTAGAACATTCAATAGTTATGATAAAACTATCTATAAAGGCCCATTCTTCCAGATGAAGTAAACATAAATCAGTGTCTGTCACTCTCTTTCATCAGTACCCCTAAAATCAAGAGAATGCCTGTATTTCCTGCATGGTTAGAATACCTTCCTCTTGTGTACATTTATTGTTTCAAATATTTAGTTTTGCAGTCTATCTACCAAGAAAAAAAAAAGGTAGGATAAAGATACTGGGTGCAATCCTGCTGCTGGTTTAGGCTAGCGGCATGTGCACGATACAACTGGGCAGCGCTGGTTCAAGTGCACACGCACTCCACAAGCACAGCAAGCCACGCAGAGCAACAACGCACCCCCTCCGATGAGACCCCCCCCAAGCCTGCTCCATCCCCTGGGCTGTGGTGTGTGGGGGTTCAGGGGGGTCGCATCCAAGGGGGCATGCCTGAGCGCGTGCGTTCACTGCTTGCGGAGCAGGTACAAGCCGATGTAGGTGGCCCGTAGGATTGTACCCATTATGAATAGCTAAAATGAAAAGAAAAAAAAATCATTTTAGTTATTCCTATAACTAAAAGAAATAGGTCAATAACTAAAAAAAATTACTAAAACAAAAAAATAATATTCATTTTCATTATTGAGGGACCAACAGTTGCCTGGCCTGAATCCAGGCTGTCTGCCTTTGATGGTAAACAAGATTTCAGAAGGGGGTCAGAAGGGAGGAGAAAAGCCAGTACAGAATGAGTGACATCTCCTCTGTCCAATTGCCTGTGGCACACAAGAGATTGCCTCTGATAGGCCATTCTTTGCACAGGCTGCTTCCAATCAAGATGATTTTGGGGACATGGTGAGTCTTTTTAAGCTAGTAGAAAGCTCTGATCACTTTGTCTGTGTTTAGTTCTCTCGGAGAGAACACTTCACAGGCTCCTGTGCTTTGTGTGTGCGCTGTGCTGAACAGCCTACTCACAGCTGTACAAAAAAAGATTCATATCTGTGTGTCTCATCTTTTCCTAGTCCTTTCATGTGTCTGATCATTGTTCATTGTCTTTGTGTCCTTGACTGTCTGTGTAATAGTGGCCCTTTTTACATAGGTCACAGCTGAGTGGGGGTGTGCTGCAGTCTGGGGGAGAGGGGGGCTGTTCTGACAGAGCACACACCCATTCCCACGCACGGAGGCACCTCCATCTTTTCTGGTGCCTCCATGCACGAGGATGCGAGTGTATGAGAGCGCTCACACCCATCCCTTCAGGATTTACATGGGTGGCATCCATGCTAGAACACTCTGATTTCTGTGTGTTCTAACATGGGTACCACCAGTGTTAAAAGGGCCAGTATTGTACCATACTACAATACATCATAATGTGTGTGTGCACAACACATATACCTTGATGATGAGTATGAGACAGGGAAGGGGAGTTACGTCTGCTCATGGGTAAAGGCAGGAGCAGGGGGCCCCACAGGCTGAGGAAGAAGGCATGGCCAAGGAAATGGTGTTGGTCCCCTTGGCAGCCCTTTCCCCAAGATTGAGAGCATGGCATTTTTCACAAGTTAGCAACAGTAGTGCATGCTATCTGGGTAGGAGGCCACTGCACTGCTGCTGACTGATAGCACTACGCCTGCAAAGCAGACTCAGTCCTAACCTGGCACAAGGAACAGTGGCACTGGGGGGGGGGGGGGGGGGGGGGGGGGGGGGGGGGGGGGGGGGGGGGGGGGGGGGGGGGGGAGAGAGAGAGAGAGAGTGTGTGTGTGTGTGTGGCACACCCTTTTCAAACTTGCAGCACCTGGGCCCTCACCAGCTGCTAGCATCACAGTGGGTTCCCCTGTTCACCAGGACTCCCAGCCTGGCAGCAGCAAGGGCTCCCTCAGTCCTTCAGTGGAGGAGCTGCAGAGAGAGGGGAGCCAAGAGGACACCCGATGAGACTGTTCCTCTTGAGCCCCATCAGTCTCATTCCCCCCCTTCTCCTCCTCCCCCTGCAGGCCCCTACGTGACTAAGGAAGCAGTCCCCAGTGTCATTGGCAAGAAGGTGGGAGTGCCACACAAGTTGGGCATGTGGGAACACTTTCACTTGGCAGAAGATCCCCAATATGCGGTATGCCATAACTGTGGCAGGAAAGTTAGTTGGGGGAAGAAAACAAGGAGTTTTATTTACAACCTCAAGCATGACCTACAACTTGAGTTCTGAGCATCTCCACTGCTGGAGAGCCGGGCAGCGGGCAGGCAAAGTGAGGCCCAGTGGCTTTTCGCCTTCCACTGTGGGCAGACCCTCCCAGGGCGAGTGCTACCATTAGGCTTCTCAGGAAACTGGCCAGGGTGCCAACATAATGGGGGCAGCTCTTTTGTCCCTGATCAAACTGCCCCGCTGTCACCATCGGTGATAAGCTCTCAGTTTGATGTCACGGGAGAGCTGCCCCCTAGGTGGCTCCAACTCTTATTTAGCTTCCGCTGCCATCGCTCCTGATCCAGCTGTTGCTACCACTTCTACTTCAAGTTGAAGGGGGTGCCTCTTCCATCCCCAATCCAGCTGCCACCACTGGTAAACTCTGAGACTGGGTCGGGGGCCAGGAGGGAGTGGGGTTACCAACTCGTCAGTGCCCGAGAAGCAGGCTGTGCATGTCCGTACACTAGCTGTGTGCACATGGAGTTGTGCATAACACGTGCATGGGTTGCATATCAGGTGCACAATATGTGCACAGGTTATACAAGGAGTGCACGCGCAGGACTTTGCCTAGGGTGACAAAAGTTTTGGCACCACTCCTGGACCCTCCTCCACTGGTTAGGGCAAGGGGAAAGGGAAAGAGAAAGAGCAGGCCCCGTCTAAAACTCCTGATGGAAAGCAACAGCACCAGGACACCATAGAGGAGCTGAATGGGGGCAGCTGGCACTGGGAGGGTGTTCTCCAGTAGCAATGCATTTCATCAGGCACATTGCCAAGATGATTGAGCTGGTTGACCAACCCTTCTCATTGGTGGACAATGTGGGATTCAGGCGTCTGATGGCGCTCGCCTTCCCCAAATACAAAATCCCCTCCCACACCACTTTTATCAGGAAGGTGGTGCCATTCCTGAACCGGGCAGCCAGGGATAGGTTGAAGGTGCAGCTTGCCACAACAGAGGGGGCCACTGTGCTCTTCATGGCAAACATATAGAGTAGGTGTGCACAACACACCTACCTCTCCCTGACTGTTCATTGGTGGAAGATGCAGTAGCAGGAGCAGTTGGTGGCAGCCTGGTGAGTGGGGGCTGGGTGGTGGTGGACCCGCCTCCATGACCACGTTATGGACCAGAGCCACACAGATGCCAACATCTGGACAAATAAACACCATAGTCAGTGAAGGGGTGACTAAGTAGCATAGAAGGCGGTGTCACCAGTAGGTACATGGTGACAGACAGTGAAGCCAACATATGAAGGGCTGTGCAAGGATGGCAACTTTCTGGGCATTCACTGTGTTGCCCACACACTCCACCTTGTTGTGAGGGATTCCCTTGGCCTGGGTGATAAGGGTGATGATGGTTCCCTTCATGATCTCCTTGAGTTGGGCAGGAAGATCACAGGGTACTTCAACCACAGCATGAAGGGCAGTCAGCTGCTGTGGGAGAATCAGACAGAGCTGGACATAAGTGGGGGGGGGGGCTGCATAAGGTGTCCTGGATGGGTGACATTGAAGTGCAGGCACCACTCACCTGGGAACAGTGGGTCAATTCATGATGGCACAGGCGGTGTACATCCTGAAGCCCTTTAAGGACACCACCAAGACCCTCAGTGCTGCCACAGCCACCCTGAGTCAGGTCATCCCCTCTTCAACCTTCTGAGGTAAACAACAGGGGGCTCCCTGAGCAGGCATGGGTTGGGGGCACAGGGGCATTGCCTCATACCAGAAGTGGTGGCCCTGGTGTACAGGGTCAGAATAAGGAGTGGCTGGAGCCCCTAACCAAGACTGGGAAGTACATCTTGGTGACAATGTGTGACTGCATGGTGAAGGGGAGCCTGGCAGTGCACTCTGCAACTTTCACCCTGTGGAAGCAGGAGCGGATGGACAGGATGCAGAAGCCACAGAGAATGAGGAAAAGCAACATACCGCTAGCAACAGAGCCAACAGCAGTGCCAGCAGAAGTAGCATCAGCACTGTGCCTCACCCCCCACCACTAGACCACACCCAAGCAGGCTGTGTGGGCACAGGCCACAGGAAGCGGCACCACCTACCTGCTGCACAAGGGAGCCAGATTGCTCAGAGACATTGGTCAATCACTATCTGGAGGAGGCCATAGAGAATCTCAGCCATGACCAATTGACCTACTGGTTGCAGAAGATCCAAGTATGGCAGGCCCTGGCCAAGGTGGCCCAGGAATTGCGATCCTGTGCACCAACCAGCATGCCCAGTGAACATGTGTTCTCCATAGCAGGGGACATTGTGAATCCACACTGTTTGAGGCTGGCACCTGAGTTGGTGGAGCAGTTGGTATTCCTTAAGGTCAACCTGCTGCTGTTGCTGGGATTCCCTGAGCTTCCCTGTCAGAAAGAGTGAGGGGCATAGTGCTATCTCCAGTGCAAGCATTGCTGATTCATCCTGGTTATCTTCTCTTTTGTCTCTGTTGCTTCTCCAGCCTAAATGGTGGCTGCCCCCTTCCCCCCTCTCTTCTCCCCCCGGGGCTATCGCTGCAAGCCCATCTCAATAACAAAGACCACCTGTGCCCACAGCTTCCACCGTCCTGAATATGAGAAAGAGAAAGAGAGAGAGGCCACCTGTGCCCAGTGCTGCCACCCTCCTCAATGAGTTAGAAAGTGCCTCCAATGCACTTTGCAGTATCACCAATGCCAGCGCCTGCCCCCCTGGGGTAATCAATACAAGTTGATTCCCCCCCATACTATGTGGTACCAACTGCCTCACAAACTGCCCACGCCTGCCTGCTGCCTCTGTGCCAACACCAGTGCCCAACTTCTCCTGCTCCTGCTGCCCATCAGTGCCAGCCACTCACACACTCTCTCTCTCTCCAATGTCTGCCCCCTGGATAATCACTGCTGTAAAGTCTGAGGGTATCAATGGGAGAGAGTAGATGCAGAGTTTTGCTTTTATGATCACTTGCAGTGAGGCTGGAGACTGCAGCGCACAGTGCACACAGAGAGCACTGAGTCAGCCTACAAGTCATACAAGCTCTAGCCATGGTGGAGGCTGTGCAGCTTGGCATAAGCTTATACTAGCTCTCAACGTTCATCCCAAGCCTCCCTGATTGCAGTGATTGGGTACGGTCAAGTTGTAAGCTTGGGCAGCATCTTCAGAGAATGAATTGATACCAGAGAATCAGGATTTTCTTATTTGTCACAGCGGTACAAGATGTGTTTGTCATGCCTTTTTCAGGAGAAGCGTAAACCACGTATCCTCATTCTGTGTTGTGGCCACCCAAATCCCCCTGCTTGTACCAGGGAAGTTGGACGCATTCTGCTTAGGAAAGAGTCAAGAGGAAACTCTTATGTCCTCTGTCACAGTGCTACAAGATGTGTTTTGGATGCCAATTGGCCACCCTGGATGTGTAAAAATCAATCATGTCTCTTGGTTGCTGTTCTATTTCCCCCTCTCCTCTGTCTTAAAGAAAATGGGTAGGGATGATCCCTTGGGTGAGAGGTACAATCTGTCTAGATTTTATGAAAATTGGATGAAAAATGAGCAAGTTACAGCTGGAAATCCATTTCCCATTGAAACCATGGAAAACAAAATGATTATTAATTATTATTAAACATTTATATAACACAAGCAATGTACCTGGTACTTTACAAAGTAATTGAATTGACACGGTCCCTGCCCTAGGTCTTACAATCTGAAAGACAGGAGTGGGGGCAGGGGGGAGACGAAGGAAGGGGAACAGAGGGAAAGACAAGAAGTTTAACATTCACAAGGATGTGAGGTCCCAGCTGCACGCACTTAGCTACATCGAGAATGATGGCTGGTTGGTCCATGTGGTGAGGATATGAGTACACAGACCTTAGGTAACAGATTGGACTGAATGGAGGGTATCAGCAGGAGTTAGGTGAGGGAAGCGAGGAATCGGGGAGGACAGAGTGGAAGAGGTCGGTCTTGCGGAGGGAATTGAAGGTACGAAGGGAGGGGGTGAGACAGATATGGGCAGGGAGGGAGTTCCAGGCATGGGGGGCAGCTAGGGAGAAGGGACAAAGGGAGGGGGAAGGGGAGGCGTGGGAGGGCGAGAGAGGGGACAGAGGAGGAGCAGAGTTCACGGACGAGTACGGAGAGAAATTAGCTCAGAGGTAGGGGGGAGAAAGATTATGAAGAATTGTATAGGTGAAAACTAGGAGTTTGTGCAGGATTCGTTCAGGAAGGGGGAGCCAGTGAAGAGAGGAAAGGAGGGGCTGCACGTGGTCAAAGTGACGAGTGAGGTGGATGACCCTGGCAACAGAGTTTTGAACGGAGATAAGGGGAGAAAGGCGAGAGGTTGAGCCAGGGAGGCCAGTGAGAAGGAAGTTACAGCAATCAAGGTGAGAGATGAACAGGGCATGAACAAGGGTTTTGGCAGAGAAGACAGAGAGAAAAGGGTGAATCTTAGCAATGTTATGGAGGGAGAAGTGACAAGATTTGGCAACAGAATCGATGTAGGGTTTAAAAGAAAGGAGTGAGTCAAAGATGAAGCCTAAGCTATGGGCTTGGGGGACGGGAAGGATGGTGACCCCATCGATGAGGATCGACAGGGAAGAGGGAGAGGAATGATGACGGGGGAAGATAAGGAGTTCAGTTTTAGCCATGTTGAGTTTGAGTTGATGTTGAGACATCCAGGTAGAGATGTCAGAGAGACAGCTGGTGAGGTGAGCTTGAATAGATGGAGAAAGAGAGGGAGTAGAGAGATAGAGTTGAGTGTCATCAGCGTAGAGGTGATATTGGAAGCCATGGGAGGCAATGAGTTTGCCTAGGGACAGGGTATAGATAGAGAAGAGGAGAGGGCCAAGGACAGAGCCTTGAGGAACACCAACCAGGAGGGGAAGGGAGGAGGAGGTGGAGTTGCCAAGAGACACATTGAAGGAGCGATCAGAGAGGTAGGAGGAGAACCAGTAGAGGATGGAGCCACAGAAGCCAAGTGAGTGAAGTGAGTCCAGCAAGAGTGAGTGGTCAACAGTATTGAAGGCAGCAGAGAGGTCAAGGAGGGCAAGAATGGAAAAGAGGAGGCTAGATTTAGCCATAAGAAGATCGTTGGTGATCTTAGTGAGAGCAGTTTCAGTAGAGAGAAGGGGGCAAAAGCCAGATTGTAGGAGATCAAGGGAGGAGTTGGTGGAGAGAAAATCAAGGGACCGCCTTGCCCTCCGCACCCCAGAGCGGCTCCTTTGGTCCGCCAAGGGTGTCTTCTTGGAAGTCCCCCGTGTTAAGCTGGGGGTCACAATGGAGAGGGCATTCATGGTGGCCGCGCCGCGCCTTTGGAACTCCCTCCCGGAGGAATCTTGCCTGGCCCCAAGCCTTTTGACATTTTGGCAAATTTGTAAGACCTTGCTGTTCGCCAGGCCTTTGGGGAGGGGGGTGGGGTGGGTTAGGCGGTGTTTTATCTTCCCCCACCCTTATTTATTTATCATTATCATCCCAGCCTGTACTGTAGTGTTTTTATGGACTGTTTAATATTATTATTAATTTTATAAATTGTTTTTATGATGAACTTGTTAGCTGCCCCGAGCTGTTCACAGGTAGGGCGGGATACAAATTAAAAAAATAAATAAAATATAAATAAAGGCAGCAGGAGTAGACAACACATTCAAGAAGCTTGGAAACAAAAGGAAGGGGTGAGACAGGACGGTAGCTAGAAGGGTCAGAGGGGTCAAGAGTGGACTTTTTGAGAATAGGAGAGACAGTGGCGTGCTTGAAGGTGAATGGGAGGGAGCCAGTAGAGAGGGTGAGGTCGATGATGTGCAGGAGGGAAGGGGCAACAGTGGGAAGAATGAAGGTCAGGAGACTGGGGGGATGGGATCAAGGGGGCAAAAGTGGAAGGGTTGGAGGAGGAGAGCAGGGAGATTTTCTCAAGGGAGGTGGGAGGGAAGGAGGACAGGAGAGAAGGAGGGGGAGGAGGGAGAGGGGAGGGAGTAGGAAGTGATGTTGAGACAGTTCTTGTCTATCTTGGAGGTGCAGAAGGAAGCAAGATCCTGAGCAGAAAGGGAAGAGGGAGTAGGAGGACAGGGGGGGCTTGAGGAGGGAGTAAAAAGGTGGAGAACAGGTGGCGAGGGCCCCGAGAAGAGGCCTCAATGTGGGAGGCGTAGTAATTCTGTCTAGCGAGGGAGACAGCAGAAGTAAGGGAAGAGAGACAGAATTTGAAGTGAAGGAAGTCAGCATGAGAGTGGGATTTGCGCCAAAGGCATTCAGCAGCATGGGTGCAGGAGTGGAAGTGGCGGAGGTAGTTATTAAAATCCCATTCTAAAATGAATGGGATTTTAGTAACTAAAAAGTTTATCCTGGACTATGTGGTCAATCGTGTGTGTTACGAGACCTGGCTGGACATTAACTCTGGGCCTATTTTGGTTTACCTTGTTTCAGCTGGGTACTTCCTGCAGCACCAGCCATGGTCAGAGGGACGGGGGGGAGGGGGTGTAGCCATGATTTTTAGGGATTCATGGGCTATGAGGAGGTATCCAGTGCAGGTTATCTCGGGTACTGAGGGCCTCCATCTTGCGATTTATTTGGGGGGGGGGGGAAGAGAGAAATTAGGGATGCTTCTGATATACCGTGCACCATGCTGTACAGCAACATCCCTACACATGCTAGCTGAGCTGGTGTTGCGCTCCCCAAAGACCTTAGTCTTGGGGGGATTTCAACATCCATGTCGACACCAGACTTGTAGGGACAGTGTGCGAGTTCATGGCCACCATGGCAACGTCAGACTTGTCTCAAACGGTCATCGACCTGACACATGATGGGAACATACCCTGGACCTGATATTTTTCACTGGTCTTGAGACGGGGGATATCTTGGTGGGGGAGATGTCAGCAGAACCTTTGTCATGGATGGATCTGTCCCGGGCCCCCTATGTTTGTGCCCGGTCGGCTTCCAGATACGGGGCCGGCCGGGCGGGGAGCCCCCCTTTCTCTCCGGTTTGACCCTTTTGAGGGACAGGGATGACCCCCTGCCCTCCTGCTGGGACACTCCGCAGGCCAAGGCCTGAGTCTAGGGTTCACTGTCCCCACTCCTATCCCCCCTTTCCCTTTCCTATCCCGCCGTGGGCTAGCCTTTCCCCGTGCCTACACAGACCTTTCCTGGTCCCCTTAGGTCACAGCCTCTTTCCTCTCCCCTGCCCCCCTCCTACGCCGGATCCTCTCACCCCCCCTGTTACGCCGCACTCGGCGTCCTTTATTTGGCCCCTGCCTCTCCCGCAGGTGTGCCCTCTTGTCTCCGGCTTCCTCGGGGCGCTCCCCAATGACGTCAGCGGTCCGTCACTCTCTGTGCGTCCCCGCTCCGTCTGTCTTGCCGGAGGGCTCCTCCCTCCTGGCGTAGCCGCTCTCCTTTCGTGCGGCTCTTCCTCCCTGCCGGTCTCTCTTTGCTCGCCGCCGCCTGACAGGGCAACAGCTGGGCTCGGGTAAGCCTCTTCTTCCTCGGCGATTTCCCCGCGTCCCTCAGAGGCTTCCGGGTCTGGGCCGCCTGGCCTGTCACAGGATCATTAAGTCCTGCAGGCCTGTTTCCTGGTGCACATCTGCCCCCAGAGAGGTACAGAACCAATTCAAATGGTTTGTCCACTTTTGGAACCAGGGAAGTTCCTGAATGCTCTTGGGGAGTTACCCTCTGATCTTGATGACCGTTCACTAGATGACCTCGTAGCTTTTTGGAACACCTTTCTGACAGACCATCAACCAGATGGCTCCTAGGTGTCTGCTCCCTAAGCATCAGTGCTGCAGACCTCCTTGGTTTACAGAGGTTCTGTGGCAACTGAAGTGTGAAGGGCGGCAGTTAGAGAGATGTTGGCATAATTCTCATACTGAAGCTGACCAGTTGCAATATAGAACGAGTTTACAAGCCTATGCTGTGGCTGTGCAGGCAGCAAAGAAGGAGTTCTTTGCTGCCCTCAGTGTCCAGTCCACAAAGTCTTGTCCAGCACAGCTTTTCCAGGTGGTGAAGGGGCTGGTCGGTCCAGCCTCAATTCGCCTGGAACTGGAGTCTTCCAGTGCCCACTATGACATGTTGGCCGATTACTTTGTGGATAAGATCGCTTGCATCCACCATGATTTCGATGTCATGTTTATGACAATGGGAGAACCAGAGACTGTGGAAGCCCTGCCTTGTCCAATTTTTTGGGATCAATTTCAGTGGGTGGCAGCCACTGACACAGAGGAGGTTCTTGGGGCTGTTAGGGCCACCTCTTGTGAACTGGACCCATCCCCATCCTGACTGGTTAAGGCCAGTCGGGAGAGGTTGGGGCCATTGCTGGTGAGGGTGGTCAATGCCTCCCTTTGGGAGGGCAGAGTGCTGAGCTGCCTGAAGGAGATGGTGGTTCGGCCTCTGCTTAAAAAGCCATCACTTGACAAGGACTCCCTTGACACAGTTATTGTCCTGTCTCTAACCTCCCCTTTTCAGGGAAGGTTACTGAATGAGTTGTGGTTCTGCAGCTGCAGGGACACCTGGACAGCATCAGTTTTTTTGATCACACAGTCTGGCTTTCATCCAGGTTATGCCACTGAGACTGCACTTGTGGCCTTGGTTGATGATCTTCGCCGAGACCTGGACCAGGGTTGATTGACCCTGCTGATTTTTTTAGCTCTTTCTGCTGCATTTGATACCATTGACCATGAGATGTTGGTGATGCACAAGCGGGACGGAGCTGGGGTGGGCGGTATTGTTCTTGAATGGTAGGGATGGGCGAACGCAGTTCAGAAGTTCGGAGTTTGGATCGAACTTGACCAGTTCGGTCGACCAAACTGAACTTCTGAACCGAGCTTGATTTTAGAACCGAACCGAATTTCCTAACTCAGTTCTGTTTGCCCATTCCTATAAGATAATATTCCATTTAGTTCAATGGAGTTTGAATTTCTGAACTCTGTTCGGAAGTTTGGACCGAACTCGAATAGTTCAGTCGACCAAACCAAACTTCCGAACTGAACGCGATTTTTGAACTGAACCGAACTGAATTTCCGAACTCTGTTCTGTTCGCACATCCCTTTTGAATGCTTCTGCTCTTTTCTGACTGGAAGAACTTAGCGAGTTGTGCTCAGGGATTGTTCTTCTCTCCAGGACCTCATGTGTGGAGTCCCACAAGGTTCTATTCTGTCCCCTCTTCTGTTCAACTTGCCGCCGCTCGGTGAGGTCATGAGACGATATGGGGTGCAACGTCATCGATATGCAGATGAAACCCAATTCTACCTCTCCTTTTCACTGGACCAAGATCTGGCTGTCTCGGTGCTCACCCGGTGTTTTGGAGCTGTGGGGGACTGGATGAGGGTGAGCCGACTGAGGTTGAATCCCAACAAGACGGAGATGATGATGGTGGGTAGGGCAGTGGGTGTAGCGGCTTCCATCATTGATGGGATTCACTCCTCACTGGTCCCCCAGGTTTGCAGTCTGGGCGTGCTCCTTGACTCTCACCTCTGCTTAGATGTGCAGGTGAGGGCTGAGGCGAGGTGTGCATTTCTCCATTTACATCTAGTGCATCGGCTTCAGCCATATGTCTCAAATGGTAACTTAGCCACCATCATCCATGCATTCATTACCTTGAGATTGGACTATTGTAACTCGCTCTACGTGGGGCTACCCATGGTGAAAGTTTGGAGACTGCAGCTAGTGCAGAATGCGGTGTCCCATCTCTTTATGGGGGTGGACCACCATTAGCACATTACACTGGTGCTCCGGGCTCTGCACTGGCTGCCTATAGTCTTCTGGGCCCAATTCAAGGTGTTGGCACTGACCTATAAAGCCCTACACAGCCTGGGCCCCACCTATCTGTGGGACCGCTTCACCCCGCCCCCCCCCCTGCGTTCTGGATTGGCCCCTGCAGTCCTCCAGGAGCACCCTTTTTGAAGTCCCTCAAGTTGTCCGGGGGCGAATATGGAGAGGGTGTTCTCGGACCAGTGGCTGCCCCTCGACTGTGGAACTCACTACTCACAGAGACACTGGTGTCCCCTAACCTCCCATCCTTCTATCTTCACTATAAGACTTCGCTGTTCCGCCAGGCTTTTGGTGAGGGAGTGAGTGAAGGGTGGGGTTTTGAGGGAGAGGGTTAAGTGGGGCGGGGTTGATTTTTTGCATCCCCTTTATGGTTGCATTTGTTTGTGTGTGTGTTATTTTTATATTTATACTGTTTTAAACTTTTTATTGTATGCTGCCCTGAGCTGTCTTGGGCAGGAGGAGCGGGGTAGAAGTTATTAAAATAAATGAAATGAAAATGAAAAAAAAAAGAAAAGATATGCACATTCCCCTTGCTTTCTACAAATCAGGCTCTTTAAGTTGGAAAGCCTAAAATTTGATTTGGCTATTTTTAAATTACATATACAAATTTCTTTCCTTAAACTGTAAATACATTCAAAAACACAGGAATAAATTAAATGCTTTTCCTATGGCTGCTTTGTGTACAAAATACATCCCACCCACCTTGTACGAGAACCATAGGGTGAAAACAGACATGACACAAACCACCCTTTAACCACCCTTGGTGGTTATTTATGCATGTTGCAGGGCTGTATTGGTGCCCTATGCAGCCCTGAAACATGCATAAATGGCCACCAAGGGTTGTTAAAGGGTGGTTAGCATCATGTCTGTATTCACCCATAGTTGATCCTTGGCAATGATATTTGCCCCAACACGGACATTTCTCTTACCTGAAGAACTCTGGCCCTTTTTACATGGGCCATGTGGGGTAGGAGCGGGTGGGGGGGTCAGTGTTTGCTCCAGTGAATGCATGGTGGGTGGCGGGGGGGGTTAGACAGGCACACACATCCCTACCCAGCCCCTGTCTCCCATCAACATGCAGGGAGCAACTGTCATTTTTGTTTATTGTTCTGTGTGTGTTGATGGGAGACGGGGTGAGGATGCATGTTTGGCGGGAGCATGTACGCACACCCACCCACTGCATGCATACCCACCACATGGGGTGGGGTGGGGTGGGACTATTTTTAAATTATTCTATTTGATGATGTTTTTACAAGTTTTTATTATTGTTTTACCTGCTGTGAGCAACCCCGGAATGCCGTAGGCATGAGGGGTGGCCAACTAATATAAATAAATAAATAAAATATAATAAGTCTTTGGCCCCTTCTTACATGGGCTGCATGGGGTGGGGGTTCTTATTTTATTATTATTAAATATAAACAACATACATAGACAACCCTAGTCAACAGACTTGGGATAACAAAATAAAAAATAAATAAATTATTATATCCCCACCATGCCGAAACCTATGCAATACTATGGATTTACATTTAAACAATTTTTTTAATAAGGTGGACAATTCATATATTTCTTTTCTTCCATATAAATAAAACATTTTCTTTAATTCTGTGGGTATTGGGTGATTTTAGACGTGCTGACCAGTGGGCTTGACATGGCGCGGAAACAAATCTTCATCTCCCTCCGAAATCAGACTGGCCGGTCAACAGATGTGCCAGCTGATTCCGGAGGGGGGGGGAGGGGGCGATGCCGTGTGATGTGCGGCTGCACAGCCCCACCCCCCCATGCTCCCCCGGCCACCTGCCCTCCTGGAGACGGGTGGGTGCAGCGGTCAATTCGGCCACTGCGCCCCATACGTCCCGGAGTCTGGGCCACGGCCCGGAATCGGCAGTGGTAACAGACATCACTGTCCACCGATTCCAGGCCGTGGGGCACTAACAGACGTTACGATACCATGGTCAACCACGGTGAACCCCACCATGGTGGCTGCGGTACTGTAATGTCTGTTGGGCCCCAAAGGGATGTTGGATGTTCACTACCAGCAGGAATCCCTTTGACCATGCTTCCGGAGCTCAGGTCGCCTGGAGGACTGGAAGCATGGTCAAAGAGATTCCCACCGGGGGTGAACATCTGGCAGGAAACTCTTTTGGGCCTTACAGATGTTACAGTACCACAGCCACCACAGGGGGTTCACCATGGTTGACTGTGGTATTGTAAAGTCTGAAATTACACATTGTCTTCAACATTTCCCATATAGGAAACCAAACCAAGTAGAAATCTTGGGTTGTTGTTTTTAGTATGTATTTTATCCATCATGTATTGTTATTAGTTCAAAAACCTATGCTGTAGCTCTGAAGGGAGCAAAGGAGGAGTTATTTGCTGCTCTCATAGCATCCACAAAGTTACATCCAGCTGAGCTTTTCTGGGTGGTGAGGGGACTGATCAGTCCAGCCTCCCTCTGTCTGGAACTGGAATCTTCCAGTGTTCACTGTGACATGTTTGTTGACTTCTGCATGGATAAAATTGCACATATTCATCACAACTTTGACACCATGCTTGATTCAGTAGGAGAACAAGAGGTAATGGAAGCACCACCTTGTCCTAGGTTATGGGATCAGTTTAATTGGGTATTGCCTGCTGATGCAGAGGATGTCCCTGGGAAAGTTAAAGCCACCTGTTGTGAACTAGACCCATGCCCGTCCTGGCTGGTTAAGGCTGTCTGGGAGAACATTGGGGCCATTTCCAATGGGGATGGTCAATGCCTCCCTTCGGGAGGGCAGAGTGCTGGATCACCTCAAGGAGGCGGTGGTGTGGCCTGTGCTCAGGAAACCATCACTTGACATTGATTCCCTTATTGGCCAGTCTCACCTTCCCTTTTTAGGGATGGTTATTAATAGGGACGTGCAAACAGAATGCAGTTCGGATGTTCGGTTCAAAACTCGAGTTCGGGTTCGGTTCGACGGAGTTCGGCTCAGCTGAAGTTGGCCGAACAGTCAAAAATAGCGCTATCAATACCAATACCGATTTTTAAGATCTTATTCGGTATTGGTATCATTTGGCCCGGAAATAACCCCTGGTGCCAGGAAGTCTGCTCCTCAGCTGCCTCCCCCTTCCAGCCATGTTTTTCCCACCCAAAATCACATTTTTCCCATCCCCAAACTCATCCGAACTCACCTGAATATGACCGAACTGTTTGGCCATTTTCAAGTTCGGTTCAGATATTCAGTTCAAACGTCCAAACAGACCAAGTTTGGTCCGAACTCCAAACATCCGAACCACGTTCGCACATCCCTAGTTATTGAGTGGGTGGTGGCTCAGCAGCTTCAAGGGCATCTGGATTGTGTCAGTTTTCTCGATACCTCGCAGTCTGGCTTTCATCTGGGTTTTAGCACTGAGATTGCATTTGTGGCCTTGGTCAGCGATGTCTGCTAGGACGGAGCTGGACCAGGGTCGGTCGACCCTGTTGATCCTGTTTGATCTGTCAGCTGCATTTGATACTGTTGGCCATGAGTTGTTGATGACTGACTTGCGGGACTGAGCTGGGGTGGGTGGAATTGTTCTTGAATGGTTCCATTCCTTCTTGCCCAGAAGAAGTCAGTGGGTTCCATTCCTTCTTGCCCAGAAGAACTCGATCGTCACCCCAGGACCTCAAGCGTGGAGTCCTGTAAGGTTCTACTCTGTCCCATCTCCTGTTGAATGTGGTACATGCAGCTTTGGGTGAGGTAGTTTGGAGTGCAGTGTCATCAGTATGCTGAAGTCCCCAATTAATGGAGTTCACCCCTTCCTGGTTCCTCAGGTTCATAGTCTGGGGGTGCTCCTTGACTCACAGCTCCACCTAGATGTCCAGGTGGTGGCTGTGGTGAGGAGCGCCTTTAGCCAGTTTCATCTGGTACTGCGGTTTCAGTCATATATTTTGGACTCGGACCTAGCCACCATGCATTAATCACCTCTAGATTGGACTACTGTAACGTGCTCTACTTTGGTAACGATCCAGAGACTGCAGCTGGTGCAGAATGTAGCGGTCCACCTCTTTACAGGGACAGGTCGCTGTGAGTATATAACATCTGTACTTCACTTGCTGCACTGGCTGCCTACAGTCTTCTAGGCTTTTTTCAAGGTGTTGATTTTACCTATAAAGCCCTAAACAGTCTGAGATCAGCCTATCTGCAGGATCACCTCACTCCCCAGATCCTAGCTCGACCCCTTCAGTTGGCATGGGGCATCCTGTTGGACGTCCCGCTGCTGAGAGAGGGAGTCACGTTTGAGAGAGCGTTCTCTGTGGTGGCACCATAGCTGTGGAACTCACTGCCGGCTGAGGACCATTTGTCCCTGGATCTCCCCTCCTTCAGGCGCCATTGTAATATCTTGCTATTTTGCCAGGCTTTTGGCAGGGGAGATGGGTAGTGGGTGGGGCATGGAGAGGATTTTTAAAATGCCTTTTATGGAGTCTCCTGCATTGGTTTTATAGATATTTTAATATTTTTTGCTATTTATTATTTAATAGAATGCCATTATTGTTATTTTGTTGTGAGCCACCCTGAGCTGCCAGAGGCAGGAAGGGGCAGCATATAAAGTATGTATGTATGTATGTATGTATGTATGTATGTAGAAAGAAAGACAGACAATCAGCTCTATCTTTCATTTTCAACTGATCCAGGCGCAGCAGTCTCAGTGCTTATGTGGTGTCTGGAAGCTGTGGGGGACTGAGAGAGAGTGAGCCATCTGATGCTGAATCTTGACAAGGTGGAGATGATGCTGGTGGGAGAGGCCAAGGGCGTTGTGGCCCCCGTCATTGATGGGGTTTGCCCATGTTGGTCCACCAGTTTCATAGTCTGGGGATGCTCCTCGATATGCAGCTTTGCCTGGATGTCCAAGTGGAGACTGTGGTGAGGAGCATGTTTCGCCAATTACATCTGGTGCGTCAGCTGCGGCCGTATATCTTGGACACTGACCTGGCCAAAATCATCCATGCTTTCATCACCTCAAGACTGGAGTACTGTAATGCACTCTATGTGAGGCTATCCTTGGTGATGATTCAGAGGTGGAAGCCCGTCTCCTCATGGGGATGGGTCATTGTGAGGACATAATACCAGTGCTCCATTCTCTGCACTGACTGCCTATAATCTTCCGGGCTCAATTCATGATGTTTGTTTTGACCTATAAATCCCTACACAGCCTGGGCCTCACCCCCCAGATGCTAGAGCAGCCCCTATGGTTCACCAGGGACACCTTTCTCAAGGTCCCCCAAATTTTTCAGGTGGCCACTATGGGGAGGGTGTCCTCGGTGGCCACACCAAGACTGTGAAACTCCCTTCCAAAGGAGGTCTACTTGGCCCCAGACCTTTCCTCTTTCCAACAACATTGTAAGACCTGGCTATACTGCCAGGCATTCGGTGAAGGAGACAGGTGATGGAGGTTGGTGGCAGGGGATTTTAGCTCCAATAATGTTTTCTATTATTCAATTATTATTGATTTTTATATTTCTATTTATTGTATTTGTATTTTATATGTTTTGGACCTTTTACTGTGTGTTGTGAGCTGCCCCAAGCTGCACACGAGTGCGCGAGATAAAAAGATGTCAAAATAAATGTAAAAATTATTGTTTTATGAAGTTTTATTTTGTTCAACACCCCAAGTTGCCTATGGAAAGAGAGGCAGGGTACGATGTATAGAAAAAAGAAATAAGTGTCCATAAGTTCAGCCCTTAATTTCTCCATTGATAGAAAATACCATAATTGACCTTCCAATTCAGCTATTGATAGGCCTTCCACATGTTTCCATTTCTTGGCGAGCATATAGATCACTGAAATCAAGATGATGGTACAAGTCTCTTGATAATATTTAATTATTGGAATATTTGGTAATATTCTAATGCAATTTCATGTTTAAATGGGAGCAATATTCAAGTAATCATATGTATTTGTTGTCATACCATTAACCAAAAATTCTGTATTTCAAAACAAGACGAACAACAATGCAAATAAGTACCTCTTTCTCCATATCCATGCCAACACCTATTATTATATCTTCCTTCTTTTTTTTTTCAGGAATAAGGTAACGGAAGGCTAGCTTTATCTGTGGTTCTTTTACTTCTAAATTTTTTGCACACTTAAACATTCTTTGCTTAATTAAAACCACCTGTTCATCAGACCATGTTGTCCCAAAATCGTGAGCTCATTTATCTAAATAATTAGGTTTCTCTGGATACCAAATTTTAATTGTATTTTTCTAATTAGATATAATACCCTTTATACTCTTGTATTCCAAGAGAGATTGCTCAATCCCCAATGTGGTACGAGTAATATTCGTACCAATTACTCACTCTGTTATCAAAAAAATATTTTTATTTGAAAATATTCTAAAAAATAGTCCTTTGCAAGTGCCAAAATTGTGGCAGTGAATGGGCCACTCATCCCACTCCCACTGTTAGAGAAGGAGACAAGGCTGTCTACTGGGAAATCCCCTTGAAAATTGCAACTTAGCCTGTTTTGGAGGCGGGAAAACAGCTGCAGCAGGAGGGAGGAACATTGAGACCAGCAAGGGTTGCTCAACAACCCTGGCCATGTGGCATGAATCTAGTATCACTCAATGAGAACTCCTTCCCCAGAAAGGGCATCCACTCCTGCCTCAGTTCCAGTCAGGAGCCTCAACACACAGCCCCATCCACTCTCCGTAAGACATTGTGTGTCAACCCAGTCACCTTTTTTTTGTTGGGCCAGGAAGGAATTTTTTTATTTTATTTTTTATGGGAACCCTATTTTGGGCCAGGGATTCCAGATTTTTGCCTTCGTAACAGTGTAGGGTGACTTGATTTAATTGGCTTGTCCCATTACATTAGAAAAGGGTGTATTGCTGTGCAGTTACAATTTGTCTCACTCTTGCAGGGGTCCAGTACTATTGTCATATGTTATAATAGAAGTTTGATAGAATTATAGTCATCTCCGTAAGAGACGGGGAGGTGACACCGACCACAAAAGCAGGGTACGGTAAGCAGTGGGGTAGCCTCCCTGGGAGAAATAACCCGTGTGGGCTGTAAGGGACAGGTACAGTCCCCAGTCTGCTGGCACCTTTCTTGGGTCCAGAAGGGACTTTGTCCCACTCAACCACATCCAACAGCATGGGTGAGGGGAAATGTGTTGTGTTTGATTTAAATGGCAGATGGCGCTTGAGGATAAATCAAAGCCATCCCCCTGATGTTATGTTTAACATGTTAAGATTTATTGTACTGGACCCGAGTCGCATTAGGTGACTGCCTCAACTAATCCTAATTCTATTAAAGAGTGCGACCATTTAATCCAATCATGGTTGTCTTGTCTCATTTCGGTTGTATTGACAAATCCATTTTACTTTGTAACATTAATTCTAATTAAGTCATTGTTTTAAATTTGTTCTTCATATAGAGCTGTTTCATATGTACAATTCCTTTGGTGCTTAAATTCATTCTCAATTTTGGAGATAAACCCTGTTGTTTAAGCTGTAAATTGTCTATCAACTGATAAGATGCAGCATCACTTTTTACATTGATCTCCTTTGAAACCTGACACCAAGCCTTATATGCAGGCATAGCATTTAAGCTGCCAGCGACCAGGAGGCCTAGGGGTGCTCCCAAGCTCAGGAGGCCCAGGGCGCTCCCTGGCTCAGTCTGGAGGCATCACACTACCCAGGCCTGGGCTCGGAGATGGGTGGAGGGGTACTCCCCTCTGCCGATCCCCAAGTCCACCCATCAGGTCACTTATCTGATCTGCTGCCACCGACCTGGGCCCTGAACGGGGCTTGGAGTCTCAGGTTAGGTGGGCACCACGGCAGCATATAAAGTCTGCCACCACACTGCCTGCCACCACCGGAAGCTCTTCTGCTCCCCCCCTCCACTGCCTGGTTGTCTTGGCCACTGGCCCGGAGAAATGAGGGAGAGGCAGAAGCCCTGCTTCTCCCACATTTCCCCTGGCCGAGAGACTGACCTCTCCCATGGGCATAGCTAGGTGTCAGAGCCCAGAGGGGTAGAAGGGGTTGGGGGCACCTGCACGGCTGCATCAGGCCTTGCCGGCTACCGCAGAGTCGGAGGCGGGCATTGGGGCCCGCCCCCTTCCCGACGTCTGAAACGGGAGGGTGGAGACGCAGTAGCGTGGTGTCCCTGGATAGCCCAGGGAACGCCAATGTCAGGCGCATGCGCGCCGCTACCCCGGAAGTGCGCCCTCTCCGTTCGGCACGCCTGCAGGTACTGGCCAATCAAGCTCCCATATAAGCCTCTGGAGGGGCTTGGATCAGCGCTGGTGATCGGACTCGTGCCGTGAGACTGGCCCCTGGCGTGGAGTGGAGTTGAGAGCATTGAGCTGTGTGAAGTATTGGGAGTGCGAGTTGAGAGCGTGGAGTATGCGAGGTGAGTGTCTGGGTGAGTGTGATATTAGGAAAGTGTGCATGCAGAGAGCGTTGAACCTTCCCTCCCGTGTGATTTCCCGTTCCCTGGTGAGCCCTGTGTGTAAGCCCTATCCTCTCCTGGTTCCTCTCCCCTTAGGGCCCCGTGGGCTCCTTCCCTGCTGGACCACCACTGATCCCTCACTCCCCCTCCGTAGCCCTGTGCACGTGCATGTGTGGGTACCTTAGAGTGGGCCTTGTTCGGTGCACTAGTCCCGGTGATGAGCTTTGGCAAGGGTTAGCTCTCGTAGCTTATACCCAGCGCCTATATAAGAACCTGAGGGACCTTTTTCCGGCACCATATTGCCCTAGCACCTGGAGTGTGCCTGTTGTTCCCTTAACCCCTAACAGTATCACCAGCTTACCTTCCCTTTTCAGTAGCATGGAGACCGGGGCAGTGGGCGGATCTAGGAGAAAAGAACCCATAGATACTTCTCCTGTGGGAGATTTAGGGACACAACTTCCACCCAGGCCTGTAGCCCCTGAAAATGTGGAATTGGTGCATGCCATGCAATCGCTGGCAATGGATGTCCGGGAATTACAAGAGCGCCCCCCAGGCCTTACGCCCCGCGAACCTAAGGGGCCTAAAATTGCAAAGTTTAACGGGGACCGCAAGCTGTTTCGGAGGTTTTTGGCCCTGTGTGAGCTGGCATTTTCAGTACAGCCCCAGACGTACCTGTCGGACCGAGCTAAAGTTTCCTTTGTAATTGGGCATTTAGAGGGACTAGCCCTGTCATGGGCTACTCCGTTGTTAATAAGCCAAGACCCATTGATCCAAGACTATGCCGCTTTCAGAAGGGAATTTACCTTTTTGTTTGATTACCCCCACCGCGTCAGGGACGCAGAAACTGCAATTCTAGAGTTAAAACAGGGGCGGGGTTCACTGCTGGAATATGTGACGCAGTTTAAACAATTAGCCGTAGAACTGGCCTGGCCAGACAATGTACTTAAGGTCATGTTCAGAAAAGGGCTAAATGAGGAAATAAAGGACCAACTAGCCTACGTACCCCTTCCCGTGAAATGGACTGAGTTGGTGACCCTTGCTATCCAGATTGACGAAAGATTGGCCGAGCGGCGTAGGGAACGGCAAGGAGCGCGAGGGGGTCCCACGCGACGCTATATACCGTCTCCTGCTCACCTTGAAACCCCTAGAACTGATGAGGGAGAACCGATGCAGCTTGGGGCATCACGGGGGCCATTGCGCCCCGAGGAAAAAGAGCGGCGTCGGCAAGGGCGCTTATGTTTCTACTGCGGAGGAGCATCCCATTTTGCTCGAAATTGCCCCCAGTTACCTCCCTCACGTCGCGAGCCGGGAAACTTCCAGGGCCGAGACGATCAGGGGGAGTCTCGGTGAATGCTGCTTCTTCTCCCCTGAATCCAGTGACACTGACATCGCAACCGACTCACCTCCAGGTATTAGTGACCCTAAGTGGGCGACCAACACACTCGTTTATCAGGTATGCCTTAATTGATTCAGGGGCCTCTAGTAACTTTATTGATCGCGACTTGGTGGGGCAATGGGGCGTACCAGTGCAACTTCGGGCCCACGCCGAGGTGGTGCACTCTATTGATGGGTCCCCCCTGGCGTCGGGCCCCGTGAGGTATTGCACCTCACTCTTGCAGTGTCGGATTGGGAGCCATCGGGAGGAGCTCCAATTTGATGTAGTACAAACGCCCATGTTCCCCCTGGTGCTGGGCTTACCCTGGCTCCAAAAGCATAATCCCCAGATAAATTGGACCTCTGGCACTGTGGACTTTCCTTCCTCCCATTGCAAGTCGCATTGCCTCCAGGCCCCCGTAGGCCCCGAACTCGAGCACAAAAGGGCTCTGGCCACCCTTAACGCACCCACGCAACTTCCTGCATGTTATACCCCTTTTCTTGATGTATTTTGTGAACAAGAAGCTGCCGTCCTTCCGCCGCATCGCCCATATGACTGCCCAATCGATTTGCTTCCCGGCACCGAGCCCCCGTATGGACGAATCTACACACTCTCTGAACCCGAACTTAAGGTCCTCAAGACCTACATTGAGGAACAATTGCAACGAGGGTTTATTCGTCACTCGGTCTCCCCTGCGGGGGCTCCCATCTTCTTTGTACCCAAGAAGGATGGGGGCCTCCGACCATGTGTGGATTATCGTGGACTCAACCTCATTACTATCAAAAATAGGTACCCCCTGCCCCTTATTCAGGAGTTGCTCGATAGGTTGCAGGGGGCTCAAATCTATACGAAATTGGATTTGCGAGGGGCATATAATTTAGTGCGAATTCGGCCAGGGGACGAGTGGAAAACAGCCTTTCGTACCTGGTACGGGCATTTCGAATATTTGGTGATGCCGTTCGGCCTGGCCAATGCCCCGGCTACCTTTCAACATTTAATGAACGATTTGTTCCGAGATATCCTTGATGTTTTTGTCATCATTTATTTAGATGACATCCTGATCTTCTCGGCGAATCTCCAAGAGCACATACAACATGTACGTATCATGCTTCAACGGCTTCGACAACACTGGTTGTTTTGTAAACTAGACAAATGTTCCTTCCATGTATCGTCTGTAGCCTTCTTGGGGTTTGTAATCACCCCGCAAGGTATTGAGATGGAACAGAAAAAGATCCAAGCAATTGAGGGATGCCCCCCCCGGGAAACGTAAAGGCTCTCCAACGCTTTCTCGGGAGTACGAACTATTACCGCCAATATATTCCCGAATACGCCCATTGGACCACCCCCCTTACGCATCTATTGAAGAAAGGAACCTCATTTATATGGGGAATAGAACAACAGACTGCCTTCTAAACCTTGAAAAAGGCCTTTACAAGGGCCCCCATTTTGCAACACCCCGATGCGTCCCACCCATATACGGTGGAAACGGATGCATCTAGTACGGCTATTGGGGCCGTTCTTTTGCAGGCCGGACCGGCCGGAAGCCCTCTTCTGCCATGCGCGTTTTATTCCCGCCAGCTTACCAGTGCAGAACAAAACTACACTATCCTAGATCGGGAATTATTAGCAATTAAGGCAGCCTTTGAGGCGTGGCGACACCACTTGGAAGGGGCCCAATTCCCAGTTATGGTTATCACAGACCACAAAAACCTCACGTTTCTGCAAACCGCACGGATTACAAATGCCCAGCATGCACGTTGGGCTTTGTTTTTTGCGCGTTTTCATTTCAGCATCCAATACCGACCAGGGCACCAGAACCTGCTAGCAGACGCTTTATCCCGGTGTTACAATTCGGAGGAGCAACCAGCCGATCGAGGATCCTTATTGCTACCCACATACGTCTTCGCGGGAACCTGGAAAACCTCGCTAGAAAGGCTGAGTATCCAATCCAGCCGAGATCCGGAGATACAAAGGGACTCTCGCCTACAAGTAGGTCATGGGCTATTTTACTTTCAGGGCAAAATAGCAGTTCCCCGAAGGGAACGTCGGGGGATTCTCTGGACTCATCATGACTCCCCATTAGCCGGGCATCTAGGGCAGAGGGGTACCCTCCGGTTGATTCAAAGACATTTCTGGTAGCCAACCTTACGAACCGACGTCACGAAGTATGTCCAAGGCTGTTCCGTGTGTGCCCGCACTAAGGTACCACGCTTACGACCCCAAGGTCTGCTGCAATTAGTCGACGCCCCTCTGGGGCCGTGGAAAAGAATTGGAATGGACTTTATATTTGACCTACCATCCTCTAATTCATTTACCACCATTCTAGTTGTCATAGACCATTTTAGCAAATTGGGACATTTTATTCCCTGCCCGGGATTACCTACGGAGGTTCAAACCGCACAATTAATACTCCAAAATATTGTCAAATTGCATGGACTTTCACAAGAAATTGTAACAGACCGTGGGGTACAATTCGTGTCCCGTTTTTGGAGGAAACTATTTTCCATCCTGCAAGTCCAACTAAAGCCTACCACAGCATACCATCCCCAGGGTAATGGCCAGGTCGAGCGCATCAACCAGTCCTTAGAGCAGTACCTCTGTTGTTATTGCGATTATCTGCAAGACGATTGGGCCCAGTTCATTCCCCTCACTGAATTTGCCTATAATAATGCCCCCAACGCCTCTCTAGGACAATCACCATTTTTTGTCACCTTTGGGTATCATCCCCGTATTTGTTTTCCGGAACTTCCAGATGGAGACGTCCCTGCAGCCGGAGCTCTTGCACAGCAGATCCACCAGGCTCACCGTCAAGTGCAACACTCCTTAACCCGAGCTCATCAACAATACAAACTGCAGGCTGATCATCATCGTCGATCAGCTCCGAACTTTAAGGTAGGAGATTTAGTCTGGGTGGATCGCCGTCACTACCCAACCACGCATCCATCGGCCAAACTCGATGTGAGGTTTATTGGTCCCTTCCCTATTTTGAAAAAAATCAACGACGTCACCTTCCAAGTGGCCCTGCCCCCTTCGATTCGGATACACCCTTCTTTTCATGCCTCACTTCTGAAAGCAGCTTATCCCTCGCTGTTTCCCTCACGTTCCACGGGACAGGTCCAGAACCCCGACATAGCAGACCCTCAAGAATTTGAGGTTTCAGGGATCCTTGACTCCCGGTGGCATCGTGGAGTACTCCACTATCTTGTGGATTGGAAGGGGTACAGCCCTGCCGATCGCTCCTGGGAGCCCACTGCGGCGGTGAATGCCCCACGCCTGACACGCGCTTTTCATGCCCGGTTTCCTACCAAGCCACGACCCGGCCTACGTCGTGGTCACTTCCCTAGAGGGGGGGGTACTGTCAGAGCCCAGAGGGATAGAAGGGGTTGGGGGCACCTGCACGGCCACATCAGGCCTCCCCAGCTACCGCAGAGTCGGAGGCGGGTGTTGGGGCCCGCCCCCTTCCTGATGTCTGAAACGGGAGGGCAGAGATGCAGTAGCATGGCGTCCCTGGGTAGCCCAGGGAATGCCGATGTCGGGCGCATGCACGCCGCTACCCCGGAAGTGCGCCCTCGCCGTTCGGCACTCCTGCAGGTACTGGCCAATCAAGCTCCCATATAAGCCTCTGGAGGGGCTTGGATCAGCGCTGGTGATCGGACTCATGCCGTGAGACTGGCCCCTGGTGTGGAGTGGAGTTGAGAGCATTGAGCTGTGTGAAGTATTGGGAGTGCGAGTTGAGAGCATGGAGTGTGCGAGGTGAGTGTCTGGGTGAGTGTGATATTAGGAAAGTGTGCATGCAGAGAGCGTTGAACCTTCCCTCCCATGTGATTTCCCATTCCCTGGTGAGCCCTGTGTGTAAGCCCTATCCTCTCCTGGTTCCTCTCCCCTTAGGGCCCCGAGGGCTCCTTCCCCGCTGGACCACCACTGATCCCTCACTCCCCTTCCATAGCCCTGTGCACATGCGTGCGTGGGTACCTTAGAGTGGGCCTTGTTTGGTGCACTAGTCCCGGTGATGAGCTTTGGCAAGGGTTAGCTCTCGTAGCTTATACCCAGCGCCTATATAAGACCCTGAGGGACCTTTTTCTGGCACCATATTGCCCTAGCACCTGGAGTGTGCCTGTTGTTCCCTTAACCCCTAACACTAGGTTGGAATGTGCCCAGGGACTGTTGGGGCCCCCCCTGGCCCGGCCCATCACCATAGACTCCCCTGCTTATGGGAGTCTCCCTGTCTCCCCGCCTCCCCAGTCCCAGTCCCGGTGGCATTCTCTCCCCCCCAGTCCCAGTCCTGGTGGCATTCTCTCCCCCCCTGAGTCCCAGTCCTGGTGGTTTTCTCTCCCCCCGAGTCCCAGTCCCTGGCAGCAGCGCTCTTTCTCTTCCCCCCAGTCCCAGTCCCCGGCGGCGGCATTCTTTCTCTCCCCCCCCCCGAGTCCCAGTCCTGGCAGTGGTGTTCTCTCTCTTCCCCCCCAGTCCCAGTCCTGGTGGCGGCATTCTTTCTCTCCCCCCCCAGTTCCAGTCCTGGCGGCGGCATTCTTTCTCTCCCCCCGAGTTCCAGTCCCAGCAGCGGCGTTCTCTCCTCCCTGACCAAACCCAGCCCTCCTCCCCGTCAGCCAGTGTCACCCCGGCGCCTGCGCTGGGAACTTGGAAAGCCCCCCGTCCCAAAAAACACCCCCCTTTCTTACCCCCCAAGTCTGTGACTCTGTGACTCAGTCCGACCTCCGGCTTTGACGCATCCGTCCAAGACCCGGAGGAGCTGCCTGGGCCCACCTGCCTCTGTAAAGTGCCTCGTGAGTCATTCTGGGTGCTCACTCGTTGAGTCGTTGCAGCCGCCTGCCTGCCTGGTGTGCCGCTCTGGAGGACGCCGACGCATGCACAATGGTTGCACAGTGCATGGCACTGGTTGCGTCAGGGAGGCAGGGCTATTGAGGACAGCATGTGTGGGAGGGACTGTGGGCCCAGCAGGGTTGGGGGGGCACCTCCTTTGAAGTTATCCGCTGGGTCGCTGGGGAGTGGGGACCGGGGTCCACCAGAAAAAAAAATTAATATTAAAAAAAAAAGGCTGCTGCTTTTAGCTATCATAGGGACAGACTGTGGGCCCCCAACCATGGTGGGCCCCGGGACACATGTCCTGCCTGTCCCTATCATAGCTACGCCTCTGACCTCTCCCTCACGCCGCTGGTCCCCTCCATTGCCTGGATGTTTTGGCCATGGGAAATGAGGGAGAGGCAAAGGCCCCACTTCTCCCTCATTCCTGCTGGCCCCCTCCACTGCCTGTCAGTCAGGCCAGGAGCTGGGAACCTCGAGTGTGGACTCGCCAGGCGCGGGGCTCAGGGTGGCCACCCCGAGCTGCCCCGCAGTAGGGCCATCCCTGATCAGGGCAATTTAAACCACCTCTATCCTTACTAGTATAGAATGCTTATTTACAAAATTTGGGATCTTTTCCCTTACCAAATGAATTTTTAAAAAGACGATTCTATTTGCTTAAAAAATTACCCAGTAACATAATGGGTCGTGAAGCCAGAAAATACAAGCTTTTAGGAAGAAAAATAATCTTAAATAAATTTATTTTACCCATCCAAGAACATACTTATCTACCGCCTTGCTCCATATCTTCTTGGATCTGCTCAAGAAGTTTTAAAAAATGACAGGAATCCTGCAAATTTTTGGTGATCGATATACCTATATATTTCACACTTCATATTTTCTATTTTAAATGGTATTATCTTGCTAATATCTCTTTCTTGATTAATATTTTGAGAAAAGATTAAAGTAAGCTATTTCTCATAATTAATTTTGAATCCAGATATTTGTCCAAAATCATCTATTAATTTTAACGACCACCTAACTGAATTCTGTGGGTTAGATAAATAAATCAATGTATCATCTGTGTAAAGTGAAATTTTAAATTATCTTTTCCCTACAATTACCGCCTTAATCTTTTTTCCTGTCTAATGGCCAATGCCAAAACTTCCAAAATGAAATTAAACAATTAAGGAGAAAGAGGACACCCTTGTCTACTCCCTCTTTGTAATAAAAAAAAAGTATCTGACAATTTCCCATTAACCAAAATCTGTGCCTTGAGCTCTTTATATATATAGCATTTACCCATCAATTAAAATTTTCCTAAAAATCCCTATCTTGTTAATATCATAGCAAATAAATAATCCCATTCAGCTCTATCAAATACTTTTTCAGCATCCATAGAAATGACTAAGACTGGAATTTTATATCAATGTATTGTGTAAATTATATTAACCATTTTTGTAACATTATCTGCACTCATGCTATTCAGAATAAATCTGACTTCATCAATATATATACACATTATTTTATTATATTAGCCAATCTGCCAATATTTTAGTAAAAATGTTATCAATATTTAATAATAAAATAGACTGATAACCAGATCATTCTTCTTTATTTTTTTCCGGTTTAGGACATAACATTATTCCTGCTGAATAAAATGTAGAATAGAGGTGTGCACCAGGGATCCGTGACATGTTTTGTTTTTGTTTTTCATTTACATTATTTAAATCTTTCATTTTCATAAATATCAACATTTTGTTTTTTGCTTTAATTTTCAATTTCCATTAGTTTCAATGGAAAACACATTTTTTTACTGTAGCTTTTGTTTTTTATTATAATTGGATGAAACCTGGAAAGATTGTATCTCCAATGGAAGGCATTAAGTGTACCACATTTCAGAAAGTTTCTATAAGGGAATCCAATTTTATGAGTAGTTGAACTGTGTTATTTTGCAAGAATCTTCATATACATTAATGGCTGTAACTTCTTTGTCTCCAATCCAATATGGATGAAGCATGGCAAGTGTATACCCCATCCCACATTTACTGTCCATGCCAATTTTCAGAAGAAGTGGCTAAAGGGTCCTGGTGGTATAAGCAATGTATTTATGACTGGAACATCTTTTCAGTCCAACCCGTGTACATGAAATTTGGCAGGGCTGTATCTCACACCTTCTGAATAATCTCTGCAAAATATAAGAAAGATTTTATAAAGGGTCCCAATTGTATAAGCCTGCACAGCATATGCAGAGAATGAGCCTATGCCAGGGATTCTCTGATGTATCATTGTGGTATAAGATTGGTTTGTGATGCCATTTGGCCAGCAGAAATGTCAAGCAAATATCCTCATTTTCTGCTGTGATCATCCCAACATCTCTCCCCCAGTTGTTACTGGGAAGTTGGAAGCATCTGTTTAGGAAAGAGCCAATAGAGCTTCTCTTATGTCCTCTGTCACAGTGCTGCAGAAAGGGATTGTGATGATAACTGGCCAGTCTGGATGTGTAAACCATGTCTCCTGATTTCTGGGAAGCTATCCCCAAAGTTCCAGTTATGTCCCTTCTATGTCTGTCTCAGGGCTGCCCCCTATGCCCTCCTCAAAGTCACCACTGATTAGTCCTGTAAAGCTGGAAGCATGCAGTAACTGGCCAGTTAATGCATCTTTCAGCCTGTTGGGTTACTCCACATCCTCACTCCTACAGCCTCCCTCCCCCTGCCATGCCAGTTTCCTGCCTCTGACTGGCACAGCATGTGCTGCTATTTATCTGAATAATGGTCTTCAAGAAGACAATGTCAATTGCTTATAAAATTGGGTCTCTTTATCAAATTGTCCTGTAGCTTGAAAAAGATGACAGGAAAGGTGTGGGATACATTCCTGACAAATGTCTTGTAAACAGGATGGAATAGTAAAATGTTACAGCCAGAAATAAATTTTCAAGTTAATAGCTTATAATGTCAAGATCTTTTATCCAATCCTTCTGAAATTTGGCAGAATTGGTAATATTGGGGAGTGACAATGGGTGATTTCAGACGTTATGGGCAGGCGTTTCACCGCAGTGAACCCCCAGGGGGGGTGAACAGCGCAACCACGTGCGGGGGTGGAAGAACGACCCAAACAGACGTGCTGGGAATGGGACCACGGACC
>QEPC01009755.1:532665-556588 GCA_003113815.1 Sphenodon punctatus
GGTAAGGTGATCCCTGGGATGGGGTGTGTGTGTTAAACCACCCCCCACCCCAGGGATCACCCTAGTCCCTGCTGGTGCAGGCTCCGGGTCGACGACGACAACACAGCGGTGGCCCAGAGCCCACACTAGCGGGGACTTCAGCTAAAAAAAAAAATCTTTAAAAATCCAAAACCCCCCCTTACACCCACGTAGTCTGGATGGGGGAGGGGTAAAAAATTCTCTCTTCTTTAACATTGCGGCCATTCATTTCAATGGCCGCAATGTAAACAAATCCGGCACGGGGGAACCGGCACTGGTACCCCCAATAACCGGATTAATCAGATACTGCTGGTATAGCAAAATACCAGCAGTATCGGATACCAGGGGAACAGAACTTCCCACCCCTACTGTATAACCTCAAGCTAGAATATTACTGCAATGTGCTCTATGTGGGGCTGCCCTTGATGACTGTTTGGAAGTTACAGCTGGTGCAGAATGCAGCAGTCTGTCTTTTGTCTTGGTGTATCACCAAGAATACATTACATTGCTGCTGTGCAATCTGAACTGCCTCCCAAGAAATTTCTGGGCTCAATTCAAGATGCTGCTTTTGACCTCCAAAGCCCTAAGATCAGATCTAATAGTCAGATCTGAATTTAAAAGCAGGGCTGAAACTCAGATTGCCTCACCCATATGCAATAGTGATCTGGGGCTCATTATACAGCTTCTGGAGCTCTGCAGACATTGGATTCTAGCAGCATTACATGGGAGTTCACTCATAGTCTCCTCCCTCATGTCACACTGCAGCCTCTGAGGTCTGCTGAGAGCTCACACTTGCACATACCATCTGCCCATCAAATACACATAGCAAGAGCATGCAGAAAGTTGTTCTCATGGGCTGCCCTACAATTATTCCTGACCAGGAGCTTCAGCCCTCCTCTGCCCTCACACTCACCTACTTGCGACTTCCCTGCTCCTCTAAATATATTTGGCTGCTTTCTCTTGCTGCCGCCCAGGCCTGGAACTCCTTCCCTTGATACATTTGTTTTGCTCCCTCCCTCCCAACTTTCAAATCCCTCCTGAAAACCTACCTGTTGCATCAGGCTTTCTCTGGCTCATTATGAAATTGCATCCTCCTCCTCTCTCTCAGAATCACTTCCCTGTAACTAAGGGTATTTTCCGACGTTACGATACCACACTCAACCACAGTGAATCCCCTGTGGTGGTGGATGGTCCCGTAACATCTGGTTGCTTGCCACCAGATGTTCACCATGGTGAACCACCAGTGGTGAGAAAAATAACCACATTTGCGCGGATGGTCCGGTCACCATCCCCGAAAGCGTGGTTAATTGAACCACGGTTGGGAATTGGCAGACGGTAACATCTGTTTCCACCACTGGATTCTGGGCTGTGGCCCACACCTCGGGTTGGAATCGGGCACAGCGGCCAGATTAGCCGCTGTGCCCACCCATCTCCAGGACAGCAGGCAGGTTGGGGGAGCATGGGGGCGGGGCCATGTGGCCACACGTTGTGCCATGCAGGCCTTTCCCCCCCCCCCCCAAGATTTCCCACCAGAATCAGCCAGTACGTCTGTTGGATGTGACTTTTTGATTCCGGCAGGGAATCAAAAGGTGATTCCATGACGGGGCCAATAGGTGCCCTGTCATGTCTGAAATCACCCTAAGTTAAGCACATGCATCTGCATCTTCTGACACTATGAATGTATTCTTGTCTCTCCTGATCACTTCTTCCACTTCTCCCCCTTCCTTGTGTCTTAGATTGTAAACCCTTTGAAGTAGGGACCTGTCTAACTACTGACTGTACAGTGTCAAGTACATGGACGTTCTATTAATAAAATAATATAATAATAATAATAAGACTCCCTCCCTTCAAAGGTTCAGTTGAGCCCAAGCCAGCTCATCTTCTGGAGGCTGTGTAAGATGTTTATTTGGCAATCATGGACACAGTTTGAAAAAGTCTGGAATAAGGCTTCCGGGAGATGTGGGATAAGGTATTTTAATCATTTGTGGGGGGTTTTGCGTTGTAACCTACCCTGAGCCTTTGGAATAGCATGTGATAATAAATTTAAATAAATAAATTCTATTTTAGGGGATTTGTCTCCATTTAATAGGAGTCTTTCTGCTGTCTGAACAGTACATATTAGAAATCTGTTATTTTGTATTACTGCAAGTCCAGATACAAACCTAAACAAAAAGTCCAAATCCCTAGAATAATGTGGACATTAAATATCCAAAGTCTTAATTTTTTTAATAGTCCCATTTACGGACCATGCCGAGCAAAAAACAAAACCCTGGATTGCAAAGATACTGAGAGAATGATGGTATAGATAAAAAAAACCTTTGGTTTCAAAGAGGAGTTAAGGCTGTTACAAATTCAGCCATGCTCTAAAAAGCATGGGAATTGTAAGTTAAGGGTCCTGCAGTAAAGGCATTGGACAGCACATATTGTGCTCACTTACAACTTAGGCCCTTTTCAAACAGGCCATGATGGGTGAGGGGAAGTGTGTGCACCAGCGGCCGATGGAGGTGGGTGTGCGCCTGTTCCCATGGGCACACACCCATCTCCACGTACACCACACACGTGTGCGCAGTGGGGTGCCTATTTGAAAAGGGCCTTACGTTCCATGTACCCACACTTTGCATTGGTCAGCCCCAAATCTCTTCCTTTGACATGTGAAAAACTCCCCGTGTCTGTACAACAATAGGGTGCAAAAAATGTCTGCAATAAAATGTTCAATTACCTGCAATAAATAAATACCGCTCGGGTCCACACAATAGTAGCACTCATGGAAGCTGATCGCCTCATGTTCAACAGGACACTAGTGAAAGACAGCAAAGCCTCCTTTCTCACGCTATGCGTTTGCCAAAATGTGCACTTCAAAACATCAGAACTTCAAAACTATACAACAGTCTTCAAAACTAAAATCAATAAATCCATTCAGGTTGCACTTGAGTTTTTGAGCACTGCTAGATTTCTTAATACTGCTCCTAGAGCTAAGTCTCCATTAGCAAAAAATAATTGTGTTGGGGAGAAAACATCATTCTGTCTCCAAAATTCTAATGTCTGTAATTTTCTTGTTTTCCATTTGATTTTCCTGAAATGTGGACAGATTCTACCCCTCTCCCTAGTCATTCTTCTTAACAACTTTCAAAGTGATAGGAAGAATCATCCAATTTTATAATGAACAGCAAATTCTAAATTTTAACAAAGTGATGCAGCCACCTTAATTATAGAGCTGTTTCCATGACTCTATAGCAGACTGAATTACAATTAAATATAGATTATTTATAGCAGTAGCAGTATCACCACCACTTGGAATCTTAGGGAAATTCAGACACAAATGTGCCCTAACTTAAACCAATGGGAATCATTGAGTTTAAGGAGACATCACTTTCAATATTTTAGACTGCGGTTCTCAATGTAGGGCACAGAAGGTATTCTGTGGGTGGGGAGGGTGACACAAAAGGAGCTCAGCTGGAAAACACCTAGTTCCACTTTGACTGGGCTACAGAACATTTACACCATGATGAGCTACCAAGGGGGAAGGAAAGTCAGAACAATAAGAGAAGAGAGGGGAAGCAACAAGAGGGTGGGAAGGGGAGGAGGAAGAGATGTAAGAAGGTGTGGGAGAGTTGGGAGTGGTCTCACTGCCACAGAGGACAAGGGGGACACCCTTGCTTACTGTTTTGGGTGGTCATAATCATATTATACCCACCCTGAGTTCTCTGTATTGGCAACCTGTACAGCGGTGATGGAATTTAAGATTATGTTTCTGTTTTTAGGGCCCTGAATAGAGCTTGGCTATATTCAAGTCCTGCTCCTGGAGCCTCAACCTGATAGCTACCTGCACTCAAAAGCCACCCACTGTTTGGGGAACCCACCAACACACTAAGTTAGTGGGCAATTGGGTCTTTGCTGTGGCGGGTCCCTCAATGTGGAACTTGCTCCCTCCAGATGTCCCTCTCATTTCTCTTATCCTTACCTTGAAAAAACACTTCAAAACTTATTGGTTCTCCACATGCTTTTTGGGGACATTGCTTTTTCTCCTGAATGTGTTTTCTCCTCCTCATTTACCTTCCCCTTTTAAATGGTATTAAGACAAATTTGTTTTTAAAATGGATTTTAGAGTTATATTATATTGTGCGGAGAAGCACTCCAAATGCCATTTAGCAGGCAGCACTATAGAAACAAACAAACAATAGCAGTAATGAGGAAGGAGGAAGATGGAGAATCACTGTTCTAGAGACAGCAATCAATCACTGTTGCTTTTTGACAAAACCAAGGCCTTATAGTGAAGTCAATTTTCATTCTGTACAGGGCACATTCCTAAGAACAGTGTTAAACAGAAGTAACTATTACAATGCAATTAAATCTGTGCAACTACTCCACTTCTATGCTGTTCTTGCTGCAGCTCTAGTCTAAACTAACCTAAGTAGTTTCTCCTCAATTTCCCTTTAATGCCCATGACATAACATTCAGCCTCCCAAACAGTGGAAGACCACATGACAGTTACTTCAAAGTAAAAAAAGTGAAGAGGACTATGCACTTCTCATTTTCCCATAGTTCCTACTGGTAATAACTACAGTTTAGTTCTCTTGATATGTAAACCATTCAGTAGAAAAAGTGATTCAAGGATTAAGATCAGAATATCCATTAGTGGGAACCAGCCCAAAGTGCTGTTGCTATACCTCCATTCTGAAATCCAAGTGCACAACAAATGATAGCTGTTAAGTTTTAGGCCACAAATTTCTAAAGTTTGCAAGATAGTGTTGCCAACTCATGTAATTTTATCCCAAACCTGACGCAATTTGGTATTTTTTTCCCCTTAAATCCCCTTTTTCTGCAGATAGATGTATTAGCCATGTGATGGTTGCAGAAAGAAAACCAGACAATGGGTATTTTCAGATGTTATGAGATCACAATGAACCACGGTGAATACGCACCTGTGGTCAATGTGTCTCGCACGTCTGTTTGGCGACCGTCAGATGCTCGCCACGGTCAATCTGCACATGGGGTCAATTTGAACCACGCTTCCCGGGCTAGCCGGGGGAATGTCCCGGGAAGCGTGGTCAAAAAGATCCCCAGCGGGGACCAAAAAAAAGTAACGTCTGGCCGGTTGCCACGGCCCGGGATTCCAGGCCGTGGCGAATCCAGCCCGACACGGCAGCTGCATTGGCCCCGCCACCCGCCCGTCTCCCTGGAGGATGGGCGGTGGGGTGCGTGGAGGGGACGGGGCCATGCGGCCACACGTTGCGCCGCATGGCCCCGCCCCCTCCCAGATTCCCCGCCGGGATCCCCCCGGCACGTCTGATATGGCGTGACGGGATGACCCCAGCGGGGAATGAATGGGTTGTTTTCGGTACGGGGCCAAGCGGCCCTGTAACGTCTGAAGACACCCAATGGGTAACTTTAGACACAATGGCAAGGAGTGGTGGAATGTGTGTTGATGTTTGTTGACACCATTCTCTGATCCACATTTGCCTCTGATTAGCCCTTGTTACGGTTTTCTACATCCTGGGGCTAATCGGGTTCCTGCCTGCTGCTTGTGCCAGAAGCTCTTCTGGTAGCAGGACTCCCAGGGAATCATGGGAGTTGTACTCTATGAGGGACAGAAGTCAGGTCTTCCTGATCCTTCCTCTGCTCTGTGCTGCAGCTAAAGAGCTGAATCTTCACTGCTCCCCACCCCGTGTACTCCGGGAAAGCGTGAAGCAAGGAACAAGCTGTTTGGTGGAGGTACAGAGTGGTGGATTGGGGACGGACAGACCGGAAATGACTGAACACACCTCTCGATTTCTTTAGACACAACATTATCCATGGGAACAGGAGAAACACTTAATTGCCACATCCGATACATCAATGAAGCCAATAAGTTAATGGGAGGCTAACAGGGGACAAACCAGTGGCTAAAAATAGTGACAGTGCTTAGACAAAAATGCACAGCCACATGGCAAACATCTTAAGCACTCAATCACCATTGTGTCTAATTTTGACCAATGTGACTTGGGACTGATACCTCAGAAGTTGAATAAAAAAACCCTCCAAAGCAGAAGTTTACACATGATTTTGGCTGGGTGGAGTGGAGACGTTTGACTACTTGGCATTATATTGAAATAGCTGCTCTTGACACAAGATTCTGATGTGTTGCTTGGTGCTTGTGAGTTATGGAATCCCATATGAATGGTGGGGTAGAAAAATGGTGAACCAACCAACCAACCAGTATGGTTCTCTTTGGGTAAAAACAGACATGACAGCAGATTGCTGTGTGGCCCGTTTTCTCATTCTTTGACCCAAGCCTCACTGCACATCTGTGCAGGTGCCACTAGATGTTGTCCTGGGATTGCACCAGACTGGTCAGCCTGGGTTCTTACCTCAGGAACACCCCCTAAGTCACATACTGGGCTAAGACCCACTTGCCTGGGCCAAAGTGGGCCACAGCAGTCTATTATGTCTGTTCCCAGACTGGTGAGTCTGTTATGGTCGGCCACCATGACTGGCCATCATTGGACTGCTATGGCTGCCCATCATTTGGGGGGGAGGGGACGCACACATTCAGCATGCTCCCCACCTTTTCTGTTCAGGGCATGTCTGTTCAGCACCCCAACCTTGTCCGGACCGTGTCCGCTGCAGTTTCCCGGCCTGGGTTAGTTCACTGCTGTGCCAGCTGCACGTCTATTTTTACCCTTTGCTGAAAAGCTCACATTCTGTAATATTACCAGCTAGCCAAAGGCACTCTCTCATTCCCTTTTACTGATAAATCTTTGTAATATATATTGGGTAGAGTTTATTTACATTGATTTTTCAATTTATAAAGCATGTATGTATTGCAAAACCTCAGAAATTCTCAATATTAAGACACAATTGATTAACAACAACATACTAGCTACAGGCTCAACTTTACAACTCCTCCATATTGCCCAGCGGCACTCAGACATAAATGAAACAGAGCTACAGGAATGGTTTCCTGCTGAAGCGGAGCAAGGGGATCACCCTTTCAGTGAAAAGCTACCGCTCTAATTTAAGTGCCGTGCCATTAGCATGAACTGATACCTGCTTTGGGCAATCTTACTCACTGGGAGGCATTTTTCAACACCAGGGACTTCTCCACAAACTAACCTCCCTACTTTTTAGCTGTCTAAAGGAGAGATGTAATTCATTGTATAGATCAGAGGGGGAACAAGCTAAAAATGACTCCAATGTGGAGATTTTTGCCCTAGTTTTACTGCACCTCTTCTCTTTCAGATTTTATGGTATCTCAGAAAAGGACTAAAAATTTATTAATGGAGACAACCATGGATTTGTGAGTCATCAACAGTCTATACCTGCCGAGTATGGTAAGAGTTGCAGTCCACAAGTCTTCTGAGGTACATAAATTCTTTACTACACAGACACCTCCAAGGCACACACAGCTATGTTGTATTTGGAGATCAATAGGGATAATTAATGGAAAAAGATCAGATATGGGATGTTTATTTTTTTCAAATCTACATGAGCTGTAGTTATGGTTTGGGTTTGAAGATAATCAAAGTTAGGGCTCATATTTGCTTTCAGCATTAGAGAAATCTCATTGTTGTCCTTGTAAATCTTTGTCAAGTACATACTGGGCAACTATCCTCCTTTGGTTTTGCATCTGGCTCACAAAAAATCCTAGAGATGGTTTCAAGAGGATTTGTATTTGAGCTTCTCTTTTGGGTTCATTGCTAATAAGTCTTCAAAAGCAAAAATCCTTGTATTAAAAAATTACTTTAGGCTTCCAAGTGGCACTAATTTATTTACCTTCTCAAAGTTTTTAGGGAACAAAAGCCAAAAATAAAACCCAAAGTCTATATACTTAAAAGCAAGAGAAGAAATTATGAATCTTGCACTGCCTATATAAAGCAACACTCACATTCTTTTCAATCACTGGCCTTTTTCTAATGGGTGCTGGTGCGTGGGGGGGATGTGTGGACAGCACGGTGGGTGGTGCATTCCCGCATTGGCGCCTGTTGCTCCATGCGTGGTGATGGGTGGAGTGCAGGAGTGTGCATGCACCCCCACCAACCCCCCGCAGTATTCCCACGGGCACCCATCGACCCCCCTGCACCCACCGCAATGTTCGCATGGGTGCCCCCTCCACCCGCATTGGGGCGAGGGGGCATCTATGTGAAAACAGCCACTCACTCACCTTAACTCAACCCCATAGGTGGTTCTGTGTTTTCTTTTAAATGCACAACTTGTTTTGCTGATTTTTAGCGTCCATCTGTTTTCTATGAATGGGCAGTGTAACATATCTAAGAAGTGAGATTTTGGCCCTCAAACCAATTTCTAAGACCCATATTCATGTGTTTTAAATAAGGGAAATTAGGATGAATATTGCCTTTGCGTCTCCCTCCAACAGACATTTTGGGGCTGCTGTTTCTGTGGGTTGTTGCTTGTGGGTGACTTCCAAAGGACAGTATCAAAGGACACAGGGTGAAAACAAACAAGTCATCCTGCATTCAAGCAGGGGGTTGGACCCTCTAGGTCCCTTCCTACTCTATAATTAGGAAGTTTTTCCTATTATAAGAAATTTACTTTCCTGTCTTAAACCCATTATTGTGCTGCCCTCTGTAGCAATGCTAATCAGCTCATTGCCATCTCCTTTGTGGCAGTCCTTTAGCTTAGAAGACTGCTATCATGTCTCCCCTTAGTCTTCTCTTCAGTAGGTTAAACATACCCGTTACCTTCTACCATTCCTCAGTTTTCAAGACTCTTTATCATCTATGTCACCTGTCAATGTTCTTAACAAATGGGGCACCCAAAATGAGGAAGAGTGAAATGATTACTTCTCCTGACTTGGAAACAAGACAAGCAGCTGTTAATACAACCTAAAACAACATTTGCCTTTTCGCAGCCACATTGCATTGCAGCCTTCCTCTCCAAGTCAGTGCCAGTTACTTTTGCAAAGGTTGTCAGCTGACTTACCAGCACTTTTACCTGCATTTTCCATTCCTTATAGTCCTGTCAAACTGACAGTCTCCATGCATTTCTGGGTCATAAAAAAAGCAAAAATACAAAGAAAAATACTAAAATCATAAATACAGTTACAAATACTCAACCTCATCCTCAGCCCTAGTTTCTTGCATAACAACTGTTCTTTGAGAGGAAACCCCTATGGATTCATATTACTGGTAGATTGCCACCTAGTGCCAAGATCTTGAACTGACCATCTAGCACTGTTGGGACAGGGTGAGCACACCGATATCTTTGTAACCATGCGTACACACTCCTACTCCCCATTCAATCCTAGTTCCGTTACCCAAAGAGAGAAGCCTTAGAACTCCTAGGAGGAGACTATGGGTAGAAACAAAAACGACAGGAGCGAGCCAGACCCCCTGGTTACACCAGGGAGAGCCACCGCAGCCACCTCACTTTGTGCTAATGGGGAGGGCAGTCCAAACGAGCAAACCCCCTGGAGAATCTGGGTGAGAGAAGCTGCCGTTACAAGTCTTTCCATGCCATGGGTCAGCTGGGGAGCTATCCATACAGGACAGGACTCCCTGACCCCTGCTTCCTAGTAGGATCAGGTCCCAAAAAGGAGTTGCCACCAAACCGCTGATGGGGGTGGGTGGGTGAGAAGAATGCTCAGCTGGCCTTGGTGCACATACCAAATAGTTGATCAGGAGCTGGAGAACCACACTTGCCTGGTCCAGGTGTATATGCCAAACAGCTAATTGGGGGTGGGGGCAGCTCAGAAAAGTTCAGGTGCACCCCTCCAAGCCCTCTCCCTTGCCAATCAGCTGTTTGATGTGTGTATCCAGACACAGTGAGCATGAACCTCTGGGTCTCCCTGATAAGCTTTTTGGCAGGCTGAGTGAGCACACGCCTCCAGCCCCTCCCCCAGATCAGCTGTTTGATGGCTGAGGTGAGCATGCTACTCTGGGCCCAATCCTTAGACCTTGCCTCATGGCTGAGCTGCATGGAGCCTAACAGACAGGAGGACGCATGTTAGCTCAGTTTAGCCTGGCTGGGCGAGTGTTACCTCATGCCATGTGGCCGACCTTCTATGGACTACACATCCAATAGCAGCCATCCACTCACCTTAAGAGAGAAGAGGGTGAACATCTGGTGACCACCGAACTGACGAGCAGGTGACTTGCGACCTACTGTTTCATTTGTTTTCATCCAATTATCACTCGAGTTTGAAGTTAAAATTCATTAAATTCTATCATCTGTACCCTGTACCACATCACAGCAGTTACTAATCTGAAGTTACCAGATTATCAAAACGAACAAGTATCAAATTAAATGAATAAAAATATCAAACTGAGTAGCAACTAATTTAAAAATCCCACTGTGAACATGATTTGTGGGTTTTGAATTTGCAAATGCAAATAAAGAAAAAAAATGACAAATACCCACATCACAGTGAATATTCATTCCAGCTTGGGTGGTGAGAGGAGCAATCAAGCGGATATGCAATCAGAAGGGATGGGCGCTCAAAGAAATTTAATTGGGCTGCCACCATATGCCAGAAGTGACCGAAAGCTTGCAGGGAGGCCAGGGGAGCAGTGCAGAATCCAGGAAACACTGGAACCTTGAAAAATTGTGGTTTCGGCTCCCTCCTAGTATAGGAAAGTTTGATGGGCACAAACTGATTCACTTATTAGAAAAAAGAAAATGTACCATAAATTATTTTCTGATATTCAGTTATACATAGCATTTCCTTTAAGAACTAGGAGTTCTTACATTTTGAGTGGTGCAGGTCTGCATATCTCATTATTTTTAATTGGTTCATTTGTCCCATGTGTTGTTCCCCCACCCCATTCTTAGATTTCCATAGGACTCCCTAACACATGACATACCTCCCAGCAGCCCCTATTTATTTATTTATTTCCATTTTTTTTTATCCTGCCTCTCCTGTTTGTGCAGCTCAAGGCTGCTTACAAATATAACATTCAAACAGAACACTAAAAATAACCATAAAAACAATGTATATAAAATTTTAAAAACAGACCAAAGGGGGTTGGCATAAAATACAGGGGAGGAGGGGGGAATGTAGGAGGAACAGTTATTGGAATTACAGTTAAGAGGGAAAATTCCCATCAAAAGATTCTAAATGTCATCTGATTTCTTTCCTTCCCCACACACAGGCAGCCAACACAGAGGCAAGATCATTTGTACAGCTTTACTTAAAATAGATGAGCAGAACAGAGAATCAGTTGTTGGAATAGTGTCAGAGGTAGCAAGCAGATTACACAAATAGAAAAAATAGATTAGAAATACTTCCCAATAATGCATAAGGTGATTAATCTTATTTCTTAATTCTTTTAAGCAATAGGAACTGAGATTTGCCTAAAATCCTTAAATCTTACGTACAGAGCTTCTACACTAAAGATGTTTTTAAACGAGACATGTCCAAGCATGGTCTTCCACAGTCCACATGTCCAGCTGCTCGTATGAAGGTGGTGTATGAGGAAGCATGCTCCTTTGACCACTGGCTACCCATAGAGCACTGGTGGAAAGTCTGGAGTGCCTTGTGCAAGGGCAAGCCAAAACAGTGCATGGGGAGAGGTGCCCATGCATCCCCCACTTGTCTGAACCAGGTCATCCACCCATGGCATGACACAGGTCCTCTGGTACCATGGAGAACCGCTATTCTGAATCCTAGAGTGACTCCATACCTGTCCATGGCACAACCTGCTCCCTCATCCCGCCCATGGGCCAACTCCTTAAAGGACGCGCATGCAAAATACAAATCCACGTTTGGCTAAAAACAACCCCTCCATCAGATATTCAGAGCAGAGACACAAGCCAATGCCATGGAGGGCAGAAGCTCTGCTAACCAGGTAGACTAACAGCCACCTGTGGAGGTGGGGTGCTGGGTGTGGGAGGAAACAGCTGAGCAGGGGAAGCAAGGCAATAGGTGACAGCTAAGCAACAGCACAGCTGCCACCAGGAGCACACCCCCACGAGTCCCAACCATGCAAGGTGCACCACCCCCACCCCCAAATTCCAGGGCAGACCCTGGGCAGAGGTGGAGACCAGGACCTTCTGCATTTTGTGGGAGGATGACAAAGTGCAAACTGACCTCATGAGATGCCACTGAAATTAATCGGAGTATCAACGCATCTCAGGGGGGAATGGCATGGCTGGGATACAGCAAGGACATGGCCCAGTGCTGGAATATGACAAAGGGCCCGAGATGTGGCTACAAGGCATGCCATGAGGACAACCTCAAGTCTGGCCATGACCTGCATACAAAGCCCTGAAAACAGGAGCTGGCCAGGTTCCTCTGTGTGGATTGCTTCGAGATTGTCACCTCCTGCATCTGTGGCAGCACTTTTGCTAGAGGGAAGAAGTGGGTGGCCACCACAAATCCCCTTCATCTGAACCATCAAGCCCCCCCCCCCTTGGGCAGAGGGTAACAACTTGGCCATCCTGCAGCTAGAGACAGCATCTGTGGACCCGACCACCAACACCATCACCATCCATCTTCACCTTGTAAATTCAGAGGAACAGCCCATGGAGCAAGCAGGCGGAGGGACCAGAGGCCACCGTCAGCGAGGAACTGCATAATACCTGTAGGTCATCACAACCGGGGCATGGAGGGGAAAAGGAATGCCAAAGCTGGGAAGGTGGCCAAGACCAGCTTCCCAGGAGTAGCAAACAAGAACCCTAATAGTCCACTATACTGTACTTTCAGGTGGCTATGACAGCAAGGGGAGGCAGGAGGAACCACCCTAGGAGCCAGCAGTCCCAGAGCGGGAAGGTAAGCAGGACAGATGGCCAAGAGGTCACAGAGGCAGAGCATGGATGGAGAGGTCACAGCTGAGACCATCCGAAATACCGAACCCTGGAGGAGGTACAGTTGCAAATGGAGGCTGCTCTGACATGCCAGTGACATGTATCTTCCAATACACGCCATGCCACCACAAAAGGAGGCCAGATGTTGAGCACACACAACAGAGGGAACAGGTCAGGGATACCCACTGCACATCTCCCCAACCACCACATGCCACAAAGACGAAGACACCATGCCCCCAAGCTGTCATGACCAGTCAATCACCAAGGCATGTCTCATCAACATGGCAGGTGCAAACTGCACATCTAGGGACACTTTTAGATGATCACACTGTGCACTCACGCGGGGTTTCAAAACCCCCACGAGAAGAGATTACACGTGACGCCGCCAGCAATCGCGTGCCTGATACGGTGCCGCACATTCTTTTCAAGCCGTGAACTGACCGGGAACCTGATCGAGGTAGGTCATTCGTGGCTTGAAAAGAACGCACTGCCCTATCAGGCGTCCGATTGCCGGCAGTGTCACATGTAATCTCTCCTTGCGGTGGTTTTGAAACCCCGTATGAGCGCACAGCACGATCGTCTAAAAGCGGCCTAGGTTTGCTTCCTCAGGACCCATGTGGTTCAGAACCCTTAAGAAAGCCACAATGCCACTCCCAGTTCAGCCATGGGTTCTGTGAGGTTTAAGGTGGTGGGGAATTCTCTTTGGCTCCCAGTAGTGTGACCCCAGCATCCATTTCCTCTGTTGCAGTATGTGAGAGGAGGTTGGCCCAGGAGCAGGAATGGGGTGAGAAGTGGCAGCTCCTTCTTGCAATCTGCCACCAGATATACGAACTCTTGTGCACACAGAATAAGAGGTGGAGCTAGGCCCACGGCTGCAAGCCAACTTGATCCAGCCTCTTCATTGGATTGTTTTTATTTACTGTTTAATCTGAGCCATCATTGTGCTTTGATTGGAATATGTGCCACTTCTTGGGTGAAAGGTTGAGGTGATGGAGGGGGGCTGTGGCCATGGGATGGGATGATTGTGTTTTGTGCACCACCCCAATATGCCCTGCCCTTATGCTGGTGGTGTTATGGCCTGTCCCTGGGGGAAGGGAGGGAGGGTTTGTTGATTGGGTTTCCTGATATCCCCCCCCCCTCCAGATGGACTGTTCCAGATGTGCAGCTTTGCCACATGGTGACCTTCCCTGACTGTGGTTGACTCTGTGGCAGTGGTATTCCCCAAATACCGTACAGTGGTTCCAGTTTGTGTTTATCTTGAGACCTTGGTGTGCTGTCCCATATATTTTCAGCAGCTATTTGAACAACAATCTACGAGTATGGTGCCATGATCATGCTGTATTCATGCTGCAGGATCAGACCACCCTGTCCAGTGCTGTGTGGACCCTTCTTTGAACTATGGTGTGGGGGCCAGGAGCATCAGGACTCGAGATGTAGGGGTTAACCATGACACTTGCTGACATTTGGCTTAGGGGGTGATGTTCAGCAACTGATTTCTGACCCCTACACTGTGACTATTGGCTATGAGCCGATTAGCCAGCATATGGGGGAGGGGCTTGGACATTGTGTGAGTGGGCAAGAGTGCACGCAGTGGGTAGAGGAGCTTGACTTCCTGGTCTTCGCCCCCCCTGGAATGCACCCTACCCCCAGGGGGTCAGCCAGAGCACATGTTTTCAGCCAGAGCACATGTTTGCATGAGATCTGTGCACTACCAGAGTTCAGTCATTGCCTTGCAATGGACGACCCTTTCCTTGTGGTGTCATTCACCATGGCCCTGTTTTGCACATGGGGACACTCTCTGCCCTGACACAAGTGCCTTAATTGGCTGCTGCAGTGGTATCTTCCTGGACCACCTGGGGTGCCTCACTTTGGGGAGGAGCCATCTGGAGTGCAGCTCAGTTACCTGCAGCCAGTCTGGATGCACCCGGATGTTCAGTCAGCCTCAACTGTGGGAAATCCTTTCAAGCCCTACTATCTGGTATCCTTTCACATGCAGTTGTGGGGCAACCACCGGGGAATGTATTGCTCAGTAGGGATGGGCGAACTTGGTTTGGAAGTTCAGAGTTCAGAACTTGACCAGTTCGGTAGACCAAACCAAACTCTATTTTCGAACCGAATTTCTGAACTCAGTTCTGTTCACCCATCCCTATTGATCAGCCTTGTATCCCGAGAATACTGGTTTCACCCTTCTACTCTGCTCATGGCCCTGAGTCCCAATTGAGCTTTATTCCCTGGATCATATTTCCCCTGGCTGTGTGCGTATGCATCTTCCATATGGTGAGGGTGGGGCTTTCCCAGGACCTCCACACTGCCTGTGTGGTGTCTGTGGTGGGGGTGGGGTTCCCCAACTATTACCATGTGGGTGCCCTGATGCCCCCCTGGCATTGTGCCTTAGGACCCACTTGTGTGGCCGATCTGTGACCTGTACTGAGTGCAAAGTGTCCCCCTTCTATTACTGTTGTTGCTTTTTTCACTTGGATCCTGTTCTGTGTTTAGTACAGTTTTGTTGTCCCTTTGGTATCTAGTGCTATCGTATATTTGGATTGGGGTGTGCCCCACTCCTCTGTGACTGCTCCCCCTGTTTCTGTTGGCATGTCTGCGGACGTTGTTGGCTGTGTCTGGAAACAGATATGACACACACACACACACACACCGGTTCTGGGCAGGAAAGGGTTCATGTCTGCCACGGCTTGCTGCCTCTTCACTTTCCACATCTGTACATAATGTCAGGGGGTGGGCACCTATGAGGGACCTCTGTTTAGTGGTGCTAGTGGGTGGGGGGAGGAGGGGATGCCCTGATGACACACACACACACACACACACACACACACACACACCCCGGTTCTGGGCAGGAAAGGGTTCATGTCTGCCACGGCTTGCTGCCTCTTCACTTTCCACATCTGTACATAATGGCAGGGGGTGGGCACCTATGAGGGACCTCTGTTTAGTGGTGCTAGTGGGTGGGGGAGGAGGGGATGCCCTGATCATTTGAACCCTGTGCACAGCTGGTGGACGGAGGTGTGAGCCCCACAACTGCCCCACACAGCAGCCATGGACCTCCCCCAAAGCTTGCTCAATTAAAAACATGCTAAAACCACCTCAAAATTATGGCCAGCCAGCTCACCTTCCTGAGAAGATCGAGATAAAGAGGAGGGGTTTCTCAGCTTGTCACAAAGGGTACTGTCCAAATGCAGAGATGGTACTCAGAAGGAAGACATGGGGCCTTAGTTTGTGCAAACAAATCACTTCAGCCCAATGGCTCATTTTTAAGGCCACTTCAACCACAGAAACCCAAATATAGCATGTCACTAGGGGTGAGCAGATGACATCATTCATTTTCATATTAGTTTTTGTTTCCAATTATGCTTCATTTTAGGGAGGGAGTGGTGGTAAAGAAAACATTTTTCTGTTTTATTTTTTAAAAATTAATCACTGTGCATATGCAAAAAGGCCACTGGTGCCATTCTACCAATGCACAGCCCTTTTCCAAGATGGCGCCTGCAGAGTCAATGCCATTTTGGAAATCCATTCTGCGCATGCACAGACTGTAAGGTGGCATAAACCATGAGGGAGGGAAAACATTGGAAGGTGTAAAATGGCGGTCACACTTAAGTAGAATAGTGGCGATGTCCTTTTGGCCACTGCCATTTTGGTTAAAGGCAGCCGCCATTTTTCACATGCACAAAACATCCCAGTGGTCATTTCACACATGCACACTGCCGAGCAGGGAGCTCAGCAGCATACTGCAGCAAGGGAGCCTGCTGAGAGCCACCCATAACCCCCCATTCCCCCAGCAGTGACAAGGCAGCAGAACTCCAATCAAGTTCTCTGAGGCTGGTAAGTACATGATATGGCTGCAGGGGGTGGGGGAATCCCAAATACAAGGCTCCAAAAATGGCAGGCCAATTTACAACCTGCTTTGGGTCAAACCATAAGCAGCCTGTTGTGGGCCATTATGGTTTAATCAAAAATCAAAAGTCCCATCCCTATTTTGCAGCCACACAATCTGTACTTGCCTGGATCTGCAAATAAACTAAAAACAACATGTGTAATATACAGGCCTGCCAGGAAATCATACACTGGCCACCTTCTGCAGCTTCAGCAGTTGAGTGGGACACAGACCACCATGCTAGAGAACAGACAGCATAGATTTAACCAAACTGGATGAAGTCACATGCAGTTGTAAAAGTTGGGACTCACTACAAAGGGTTGAAGGAAGGAGCTGGGTCTGAGAATATACACCACCACCTAGTCAATGGACAGTTCAGCAGTACTTGTATCAGAACAGCTCTGCATATTGGAATCTGCAGAGATTCCTCTCCTAGGTAAGGTCAGCTTTTCTTGACAGACTCAGAGGTTCTCTCACTCATTTCTCTTTTTCTCACACACATTTCTCAGTGTGCTGTTAACACGTCATGAACTCCAGGTCTACCCATATTACACCCCTTCTGACTCTTCTTGCTAGGAGCAAAGAGCAGGGAGACCCAGGATGAAATAATCATCATGTACATTTGAAATGACATATCCCTTTAAAGGGCTAATGGATCAAACTGTCAAGGCTAATTGGAAGGATGAAGCATGCATTTCTCTCTCTCATTCCCACTTCCTTGCCTCCACCACACTTTCTGATGGAATGTAAGCCCATTAAGTGCCATTCTATAATGGAAACCAAAAAGGTCATAACCAAACTGGAGAATGGTGTGTTTATTATCCGTTAATGTGGCAATAGCTATAATACCAACTTTCATCCTTCTATGAATCAGCACAAAAGAGCCATTAGAGCAATGACAGCAAGAGCCCACCCGGTAAGTTGAGACATGTCCAAAAAGCTGTATGTGTTTTATTTTTGGACACGGCTCCATAGTTTGCTACATTCTTTAATGGAGCTACAGGAATTGATCCTGCTGTGCTTCCCACTTGCAAATTAAGCAGAGAGCGTACTAAACAGAAGCCTATTTTCAGGAGACCCTCCCCAGCTGTAACCTACACTTGCCAATGCACTAACAGGGATGTAACTAAGGGTTTCAGAGTGTGTTTTAAGATGCATACCACTTACCCATCTCACAGATTCTCTCACTCCTCCTTAGCTGTGCCCCCTTACTTGTGCACTGACAGTAGGATGGCACAGCTAAAGTTATAGTGCCCCAGCCCCGTTAGCCATGCTTCAGAATGCTCATTAATTGCGGTCGGCCAGCAGCCCGTGTATTCTGCAATTCCCACCCACCCCCAAATTCAGCCAGCAGAATAAATTCTTCAAAGAAATGAAACCCTGAAAATTATGCAACTTTTGAATGCTGATGATTTTCCAGGCATGTCATGCAATCCTGTCATGTTTGAAAATTGTGTATCTTAAACCTCACAAAATTATTATTATTTCAGATATTTATATCCTCCACCTTCCTGCACACTGGCAGCTCTGGGTGACAAACATCACAGTCAAAATAACTAGAAAATTCTCTTAAAATACTACTAACATTTAAAAATATTAAAAATACCAAAAAAACAAAGGCTAGAAGGCAGAAAAATACCACAAAGACATAATAGCTGGGGTGGAAGAGAATGGTCTTCTCTTCCATTGGGTTTTAGGCTTCTCTGGAGCTCAAATGGGAAGCTAGGTTGCTAGTTGGAGAGAATACCCTAAATTACAGGTCGCCAGCCAGGTGCTCAATCAGCACCCAGTTATCAAGTCAGGCACCCGATTACCCCAAATACCAGGTATTCCAGTTCCTGATTTTCCATTTTACTGACCACTTTTCTAACTCGGCATTTCATTTTTGCCAGCCACCTCCACAACAGCCTGTGCCCATAGTGCGCTTCAGCAGATCGTGGCCAAAGAGCTGCTGCTGGCCCTGCTGTTGGGGGTGATCTCTTTCATTCCCTCTTCCACTTGCCTCCTTCTCAGGGCCCTGCTTCTGCCATATAGTCCCCTCTGCCCTCGCTCCACTAGCACATGTTTCCTCAGGGTGAAGTCCAGGGAGCGAGCTGCCACACTCCCTTTTACCTGGTAATCCAGTATGGTGGTGAGACTATAAATATAATTTGTTTAATTTTTATACAGCGTCCCCTGCCATGGCACTTGGAGTGCTTCCTAGAACCACAGAATCCGTCAAGTGCAGTCAGGCATTGCTACAAACCCTGTTTACTCAGTGACGTAAGAACTATATCACCTGCTTAGATAAGGGGGAGGGGGGCTTCCTAGAACCAGTAGGTTGAAGCGCTTCCTCAGCCCCTCCTGCACCTTTGTACCAGGGCCACCACCTCTGGTACAAAGGTGGACTCTTCCGGTCCCTGGTCACTTAGAAAGCCTGACAATTTCCTGCCCAAAATCTGGACTGGGGGGGGGAGGGAGAAGATGACCTGGCTGAGGGTGGTTGTTGACAAACTGAGACCCCATAGTCCATCTGCAGGGGTGCTCCCAACTTCCTGCTGCTCCTGGGGATTTCTGTCTTTGTCCCCAAGGGGACCACAGGGGCCTCAGCAGGAGTGTCCTCCTCCGCCTCACTGCCCAGTTCCTCCACTGAAGGTGTACTGCACAAGTCCGACCCCATGCTGCTGCAACTGCTACCGCTGCCACCACTGGTACTGCCAGACTGGGGGTTCTGGGGAATAGGAGAGCATGCTCTTCTTTTCTTACTCAGTGTATAACTTAACACTATCTATCTAATCTCTGTATTATCCAAATTATCTATCCTCTAGATCCTTATTAGTGCTGAAATTCGGTATTCAAAATTACTTGTTTTTTTTACAGAGGATTTCAGTATTCGACTTGGTTTTACCAAATACTGAGTAGCAGAGGAATCAGCCTGGTACTCGGAAAATCCTTAAATGAGCAACATACAGGACTTTTCCTGCTTGCAAATAAGGGTACTCGGTAAAATAAAGCCAACTACTGATTATTTATCTGAGTACCAGGCAGAACACTTTGAGTTGATCCTCTAAAACTCAAACTTTTTCCCTATTCAGTTCAACCCTAATCCTTATCCTATACATCATACTCTATAATCCTATACCCCAATATACGAGAGGGTAGGGTTACAAGAATAATGGGGGAGAAGATTTGTGAGAGGGAAGGATTAAAGATACTGGGATTGGGGGTGGAACACAAGAAAGGGTAGTGTGAGGATGGGTGTTGGCACAATTGGTTTGAGGAAGGGAAGAGGAAACAAAGGGTTGGGGATGGTTTTTTGCTCAAGAGCACCAGTGTTATGCAGACACGACAAGCAACAGACTAACCCAGAATGAGTGCAAGTAGGCTGGCTGTGGCAATATAAAGCTGTTTCCAGTGCCCTTCCAGAGCCCCCATGATTGGTTCTGGGAGACTAGAAGCATTGAGCAATCACAGAGTGCCATGTCAGTGGGCATTTTTACACACACATTAAAGTTCTGGATGTTTCAATCTTCTAGGTTTACAAGCCCACAAGTAAGTTCCAGATGCATTTTTGACACACATACACACACTGCCCTGAGGCAGTTCCTGGATGCATTCTTCACACAAACATTGCCCTGAGGCAGCCTAAAGTAGCCACATCTGTAAGTGTGACAGGCTGCCATGGAAACCAAGTGCTGCCTGGAGCAAAGCAGTTACACACACAAAAGTTCTGGGAGAAGTTTCATGCAGAAGTTCAAAGATCCGGATGTGTAAGATCTGGATGAGTGATTTAGACACACAAAGTTCTGGATGTAACAGCAAACATCCAGGAGAAGTGTGTGTCTAAAAACACAGTGTCTGGGATGTGCGTGCAATGCCCATTCACCGGTGGAGATCAGATAATCATGTCTCCTGGCTCTGTGATGCCTGCTCCCTCCTCCCCACCCAGAAGTTGTTAACAAGTTTCACTCCAAAATGGCTGTCAGTAAAGCCAGGTAAAAATGCAAACAAAAATTCTTTTTTTCCATTATTTTTTTTTTAGTTATAAAAACAAAAATGAAATGCACACCAGAGCTTCAGACTGCTATGACATCATGATGTTCCATGGAGCACATCAGGAACGAGGTAGGGCAAGGCCTGCCCCAGGCAGCGAAGATTCTGGCTGCATCCGGATCAGCCTTGGGTCAGCTCTAGTTTTTACTGCATTTCCAGAGTGGATAAATTGTTGATTGTTTTTAGCCCATATAAGAAAACAGAAGCCCTAGTTCCTGCATTTATTTGCACTGGTATGTGTCAAGGGGGACTCAGCAGACTTACTGTCTAAAAACCTCTGAGAGAGCAGAGTGAAGCCCTTAGACGCCATTACGGCTGGCTCGTGTGTGAAAATACATTGTCCATCATGTACAAATAGAGCAACCAAGCTACAGAGTAAGTTAGCATACTTTGGTACTTTTTAAATGGGCTATGCCTGTGGGAGTGGTCAGCATGCACACTGCAGCGTGGGATGGTGGTGTTCACAGGCACACAATGACACACACCCCGCATCCCCACACATGGAGCAAACACCGTTTTGGCTAATTGCTCTGTGTATAGGCAATGGATGGAGGTGGGCAGGCATGCGTGTTATGTGGGAACATGCATGCACGCCCTCCCACCCACCCATGGTGTTCAAACATGAGGCACCCCACATGTTTATTTGCCAAACTGCATGTCTCCTGTAACACGGAGAATACGGAGCACAAGATAATCACCTTTGAGCTCAGCTGCTGCTATACTGGGTTACAGTCCCATTTTATGACTATTTAAAACAGCTAGATCAATGCAGATCCTTACGTTATTGGGCTTTTCAATTACAACCCTCGAATTAACCCATGCTGTAGGCTGTTCTACTTTTCAATAACTTCTAGCTTTTCCACATTAGCAAGTTAAATTTATACTCCGTCAGTGTCACTTAGGGCAAAGAAGACATATTTCTTCAGCAGTGTAACCAGAATTACTGATTTGACTAACCTAGGGGTGGATTCCTCTTTCAGACATCTTAAAACTTAGACAATATCAGAATAGCCTTCCAGCAAGTGTGCTGTCTGATTTCTTAATATTCAATCCTTGGGCATTAACTGTACATGGATTTTTAACTCACTTCATGAGTCGGCATGATTTTAGCACCGGCACAAATGGCACATCGGCTCTTACTGTGTAGCAAGTTTTATTGAGGGACACTAGTTTTTAAGCCATGATATAATAGTTACTTGGCCCTGTGTTACATGCAGAGTTTGAAACAAGCTTTGCTGGAGATTTCAGCAACCTCTCCTGAGCTACGGTAAAATGTATTCCCTTGGAATAATACTGGATTGTGGTTCTAGACCTTGCATGAAGGCTACAGCTCAACTATTAATACTTGGCCATTTTTTCTGAAATGAAAACATGAGAATTTCTACTTCCTGTATATAAAAAGATCCACACCATTGATGTGCTGTTCCCCAAACATGTGGACCTTGTTGGTCAGCAAACTGTGTCCACTGTGTTTTCCCTGTTGACGGCTGCCCTTGATAACTGTTTGGACACTCCAGCTGGTGGAGACCATGGCAGCCCATCTCCTTACAGGGACGGGTCACTGGGAGCATATAACACCCGTGCTCTGTTCACTCAGTCTGCCCATAGTCTTCTGGGCCTGATTCAAGATATTGGAGATTACCTATAAAGATCTACACATCCTAGGCCCTACCTATCAGCAGGACCACCTCACTCCCCAGGCTTTGGATTGACCCTTGCGGTCAGCCAGGGTTGCCCTTCTCAACATTTCCCAGATTTCCCAGGGGGTGAAACTGGAAATGACATTCTCAGTAACTGTGAAACTCCTCCCAATGGGGGTGCATTTGTCCCCGGAGTTCCTGTCTTTATGACATCAGAGCAAGACATTACTGTTCCGCCAGGTGTTTGGTGAGGAAAATGGGTGGGTTGGAGTCATTGTAGATGCCAGGATTTTTTTATGTGTCTTATTGCAATTGATTTTGTATTTTTATTGTTCTATATGGATTTTATATTGCCAGAGCCATGGGCAAGAGGGGGCGGGATACCAATTTGTAATAAATAAAAATAAATAACTGTGCAGTGTACATTTGGAAAATAGAAGAAGTTACGTTTGATCATTTGTTGGACAGTGCATAAGACAATACTCCATGGAGCAATTGTGCATTCTTTAGATCCCTAACCTTAATTTTTCTGACTTTCCAAATGCTTGTGCCCATGGTAAATGTTGATTGGCTCATTAAGTCAGCCTGTCATCCATGCTTGCCCACTCTGATCTACCTCCCACAGCTGCAGTATGATTTTTGCCATCACCTGACTAGGGGAGACCATGGTCAGTTCTGAATGTGTTTCATTTGTTTTGCTTTATAGCCTGCCCTTTCCCACAGGCTCAGGGCAACTTGCAATATACAAAATATTAAAAAATAAGATAAAAACCAGTAAAAGCCATATAAGTCTCATTAAAATCATTCCCAGCCACGAAAAGCCCAGACAAATAAATAGGACTTGCATCGCCTCCTGAAGAAGTACAGGCTTGGGCTTTGGTGAACCTGCAGGGAAGGAAGTTCCAAAAGCTGTGAGGCAGCCACTGAGGATATCTTGCTGCATACCCATGTTGTCTGGAGCTGGTGTAGTGGTGGTAATCAGAAGAGAGCACCTCTAGCTGACCTTAGGGAGCACAATGGAGCATGGGGGTGGTCTCTTAGCACTATCTGACCAGATCTGTTACCATCTAGTCCACCATCTCCCATTGCAATAGGGTCACTGCTACCGTTCCAGTCTTCCACTCACAGGAGTTCTCCAAATGCAGAAAGAAGGAAACTTAAACATTCACAACAACAAGCTTTCCAGTTGGGGAAATTAAGATGTCAGAAAAGACCTTTGAAATGGATGTTTCTAAAAATAATTTAATATTTTGTTATCAAGACTCTGAAAGTGAATTGGAAAGAACTTTATCAGAGGTAGAAACCCAAGAGCCAAAACTTATTAGAAGCCAAGCAGCTGGTCATTACCACTAAACACATTTTAAAGGTCAAAAGGTCTTAACCTTTAAGTAAGGATGCCATTTAATGGACACTTTAAAATAGTGCATCCAAGGACCAAAAGTCAAGTTTCACCCATGCCAAATACTTGTGATAAGAGATTTTTACATTCTTCTTGGTTATGTGTCCTAGACTGATTAGCTAAGAACCGTTCTTTGGAAAGGTATAAGTTTGACTAGAAGCCAGACCCTTGTTGCACCCCCACAAGGTGTGTCCATAAGCTGTG
>QEPC01009755.1:565304-576806 GCA_003113815.1 Sphenodon punctatus
GTTCGTCTTTGCAGGTTGGCAGCAACACTAAAGCTGGGGACAGGAGGGCATTAGCTGGCCCCTCACCCCCTCCATGTCCTCCTTAAGGGAAAAAGAACTTAGGAATTCTGTCTCCCACCCCTTCTCACCCTCTAATCTACTTGGTCCCAGCGCTGCAACAGAGAACTCAGGATTCCTGGCTTCCAACCTCTCCACTCCACTCTAGTAAGCTGCATTCCCTTAACAGGCAAATCAATAGTCCTGGTTCTCCCCTGTTCTCAACCTCATAAACAGACAACCCAGAAGTCCTGGCTTCAAGTCACCCTTCTAACCCGGTAGCGCCGACTGCCCTCACAGAGAACTCAAAAGTCCTGGGAAATACAATGCTTGTCTGTATGTGTCATATAGAACAGAAGTGCGTGTGTGGAATGAATGCCACAGGGCCCCACTTCACTCAGAGAGAGAGTCAGATAAAGTTTCACCATTTAAGCAGTTTACTCACGGTCTAAGTCCTAGGCTAGGCACCAAGTCTCTGGCCACCGTCCCATCCCAGCATATAGTCCATCACAGCACAGGTAGTCCAGCCATACACAGACCACAGGCTAGTTACTCACTCCTCAGGTTCAGACTGCCTTCCTGCAAGAACCTTCAGGCAGTCTCCCAGAAGATATATTTTTCTCAGTGATCAAGAACAAACTTCAGAGGTATTCTCCCTCTTATAGCTCCAGAGCAGACTATCATCTACTGCCTGCTTCCTCTTACTTTATATTGGTAGCCACGCCCACCAACTTCCACTTCCTGGTGTCAGCCATTTTAGTTGCGCTCTCCTTTAGGCACCATCTTGCTAGTCTTCTTAAAGGTATATCACCACTCTGCCACAGACACACACAAAAAGAAAAGAACAGAAGAAGAAAGAGAATAACAGGGAGGGAGGCTACTGGGAGTCAAAGGATAGGGAGTTGACTATGGGAAGTGGGTAAAACGATAGGACCGCTCCCCTATCAGTCTTCTGAAGCAGTTATTTAATTCAGAACCTTGTTATTGTAACTATGTCTAATTCCTCCTGTCATTCCACCCACTCACTTAATCCTGCACACTCTGTATTTTTTGCTGCCATTCCAACCATTCCACTTACTGCATCTGGTGCCTTCCTCATCATTTCACACCCTCTTGCCTTCCCTGTGTACTCCCAAAGATGCAACTGTGTTTTATAATTTCACAATCACTTAAATAGATGTTGGAATGACAACAGAATTTATTTTGAAATTGACACTGCTGTTGCCTCCATTCCTTCCAATTGCCATTCCATTTTACTAATTTCAATGCATACCCAACTTTAACATTTGTATATGACTCTACCCAGCTTCACTGTGCTCTGGGACGACAGTGGAGACTAATGGGTAACAGGGACAGTTGTGAGCCATTAATCAGCTGTCCCATTCTCCCAAATTGAAATGAAAGGATAAAGGGAAAGGAGGGGGTGATGGGCCAACTCATGCCCTCCTGTCCCCAGCTTCAGTGTTGCCCCAAACCTGCAAAGAGGAAAAAGATTGGGGCTGAAAGACAAAGGCAAAGTGTGGGTGCACAGAGCCTAAGTTGTAAGTGAGCACAATATGAGAGACTTTACGATGTCTTTACTGCTAAAATGGCCTGGTAGTTAAGGTGGGAGACTGAACTTGCAATTTCCATGCTTTTTAATGCATGATTAAATTTGCAAGAACCTTAAATCTTCTTGTAAACTGGAGGTTTTTAAATGATGGAATATCCACGTTTTTTGTTAAATACAACACATTGGAGAAAATTTGTCCTGCTACCATAGTAGAATGCTTAGCAGCATCACCATTATGGGAGCAGGCCTTAGGGGAAGGTAATGTGGAAGAGCTTCTCCCTTCAGTTTAGAAGGTTGTTACTTCCTTCAAAGCTTCCCCGAGCTGTGTTCAGGAGGGGCGGGGTATAAATTGAACAAATAAAATAAATAAATAAATAAATAAATAGCAAGCAAGGTGGAGCTGGATTTTTCTGGTAGCTCCCTGCTTTACAAAGAATACAACAACTTTGGTTCAGCTTAAGCATTGCAAACTTCCAAAAACTGCTCTCTATGATCGCTCTAGCTCATAGCTTGTACATGAGTCTTCCACTCTACTCCCCACTGTCAGAACTCTTTTCCTTGTGAAATACTGGCCATTCTGCTTTCTATAAGGACCTCTCCCTGTGCAGGATCCCCTGGCTAGTTCAATCCTCATACAGGGCTTCCTGACTGTCACTCTGATGTGCCTATGTACAGGACTCTCCACCTGTGATAATGCTGGCCATCCTGCAGCTCTCCCCCTGTACAAATTTCCCTCACTTAGTTCTCTTCTGTCCAGAACTCTCTCCCAGCACAATTATGACCATTAATCTGCATCTCTCTGTCTCTACAAGAATCCCCCACTGTACTCCATTTCTTGCACAATGCTGCCCGCTCTGCAGACCTCCCCCTTTACTGGGTTCCATATTCTGTATACTCAATGAATCTGATCCCTGTAAAGTGCTCCCCTGTGCATGACTTCCACTATGGAAGCTATTTACAGAGGCTCTTCCCCCTACTCCCTCCCTTTAATGTCCCTCCCTTTGTGTATGCTCCCTCCCTTCCTGTTCCCCCATAGGATTTACCTCCCTGGGCTGAGTCTCGCTTTTAGAGTCCTCCCAAGAGGACTACAATTGCCGCTCTGCCCCACAGGGCTGCTCTGCACAGGACCCCACCATCTCCATGCCCCCCTCTTGCATAACGCCCACCGTATCAGCCCAGAGCACCCGCTTACCCCTCATTCCTTAGTGGAGTTAGGAAAGTCAGAGGGAGAAGTGTTGAAGGAAGATTGATTTCATCCTGCCTTTAGCTTCCTGACCCTGTCTCTTGGATAAACCTTTGCCCTCTTTCTGCACCTGGGACCATCCCAGGCAAACTCCAGTGCCCTGGCCCCAGGCATGCTCCTCCAATGGGGTGCCCCACTGGAGCCTCAGTCCAGACAACTCACATTTCTGGAGGGGGGAAGGGCTTTCACTGAAATACATGCGCTCTGCTGTTCTGGGTGAGTTTATGGGGCAAGTTCAGCCACCCCAAACATCACTGTGATATTAGATAGCTCTGTTGTTTAGCCATTGTTGGGGCCATTCCTGGGCCCCAGGCTGTAGTGCCTGCTGTGCAGTATCAGATTAGAATGACCTTCATCTCTCTCTCTTCCACAGGCCATGCTCTCCTTTCCCCACCAGATCAACTCTAAATATGACTGACCAGTCACTCACACTGCCCCTGGGAGGTGCAGTTCTCTCTCTTTCCCCAGCACAGATAGGCTCTAGCAAGCAGTGCCTGCTGGGAGTTGTAGTCCCCTGTATTCAAGACTGTTTGCTTTTAAACAGTCTCTTTATTACACATAGAATGTTCACAAGCACTCCACACTCTGGATGGTCTGCATAGGCTAACACTGAATTTTCAAGATGTCATAACTTAAAAACTACTAAACGGATTTACAAAAAGTAACCAAAAGGCACCCCCTGGCAGCCTCCTTGAATTTTCTAAAAGGCTTACACCTCCTACCAATGAACACGAACCCCCTTTACACTGTCAAGATCGAGATGATCTAACTTTGAAAACTGCACTTTGAAGTCTGTCTTTTCAAAATTGTGATATCTTAGCTGTTATGTTACTGATTTGACTGAAAGATTGGCATAATGAACCACTTACTCCAGTGATCCTTCACTGACAATTTCATGATCCTAACTTTAATCATGCCAATTTTATAATGGATAGGATTGTCGGGCTTTATAATGGAGCATGCAACACGCGTTAAGTTTAGAGTGGCTCCTGCCACTCTGTAATCAAGCAAAACCATACTCCCATCCAATGATAGCATGATCCCAATGGGAATCCCATCCTACAGTTTGGTTATCTCCACTCTGATGCTCACTTCTATGAGCCTCTCTCATTTACATTAAGGCCCCTTAACACCACTTCAGTATTCTAAATTGAGCTTAAAATTGGTGTAAATGATCAGTAGTATCATTTACACTGCCAGATTAGTGTGTATGGGATGAGGGTCCAAAGAGCTCTGGTGGTAATTGTCACCTGTTTCCTCTTCCATGCCCTCAAATTCCATACCCATCTGCTCTTTAGTGTTTTTTAAATTTTCTTTTCTCCACAGATTCAAAGGTTCTCTAGGTTCCTCTTCATCCATTTCTTTCTCTCCTTTGTTTCTCTCCTCTTTCCTTCTCCTCCCTATAGACCACCTTGCTGGTTTTCCCTCATGCTTCTCACAGCTCTGAATGCATGAGTAGTCCTACTGAAGCTAATGGGATAACTTGTGTTGTAAATCTACTCACTTCCTTATATGTTTATGAGATTGTGGCCTAAATCAAGTCTTCCAAAATTGTCCCAATGAACTGAAAACAGACTCACTGAATCAGAGAGTTGCTTGTGAGAAAAACTAGTCTATTATAAAGCTGGAAGCATCAAAAATAATGCTGTGCAGAGAACGGGGGATTTTGTAGGTTCTGTGCTAGACTGGGAGGGTGAGACGGTCTGTAGGAGTTGCACTGCTGTGCTAAGAGGGTAGTGACTGTGTTTTGGTCTCCTGATTTAGGGACAGTTTTGAAAAAACACAATATGACCTTCAGAAATCAAGGCTGAGGTTATAGGAACTTTCTTGATTGTCCAAAGAAGTTATTATGCAAGATGAGAGAACTGTGGTGGAACCTGGATTTTCAATGTGGTATTGGAAGACAACTACAATCTGTTCCACTGATTGCAAATATCACTGAGTGAAACCTCCACCACAGGGAGGGAAAACAACATAGCTGATACACTTTTGACTGGCAGGAAGAGCAGGTTACACAATCCACTTCCCCATGGGGCAGGCTAAGGAGCCATCCACATGCGGGAAGTGATATCCTACTTTGGGCAATGTTAACACATGATGCGACACCGACCTTCCCTGGTGGACACCACTCATGTCAGCTGGCTGCTGGCCCTGGGGCAGAGCTGGTGAACATCTGGCAGCTGTTGGCTGTACAGTTTACATTGTTGTGCATTAATGCTGTCCACAGTAAAATAACACTGCCCAAAGTGGGATAACATCTCATGTGGTCTCACCCATTGTTTCTCTTCTTGAATGACTGACAGCTAACATTCAAAACTAAAAAAAAGGACAGTCAAGGAAATGCTATGAAATAAATCATCCATATATAATTCTTAGCTCAAAAAAAGCTTTGGTTTAAGAGAGGAGTTATAGCTCTTACTAATACACTCATGTTTCCAAAAGCATGGAATTGTAAGTTAAGGCTCCCACATTAACTTTTGTGCCATGTAAGCAGTAAAAACATTGTATAGTTTCACATATTATGCTCACTTACAATTATTTCTAAAGAATAACCACTTGTTTACCTTTAGTCTTAAAAGCAGATCTATTGAGGTGAGAGCTTGCTACATTGTACAATAATAGTACACTAGTAGGGCTGTAGCGGAATGTCGCAGTGGTAGCTATTTCCACCGCAAACAGCGTTTCCGCAATTANAGAATGTTCTACCGACTTTCTTTTGTGGATTCCCATATTAGTCTTGACCCAGAACTCACAGTCATTTCATGGCATTGATAAAAAAATGCGATTTTATGACCATAGAATCAGAATCTACAGAGACTTGACTGAGATCAGTATGGCAGTTCATCACTTTCTGAGCAATTCTTACAGGTTGTCTACACATTTTGGCAGTAATCATTGCTAATGCCAGTTGCACTCAGTTTGTATTTTCAAAGTTGTATCAAAAATCGTGGGAGCTAGTAACATAGTTGTTATTAGTTGAAAGTTTAAGGCTTGAAGAAAGAATGCTTATTCTCTGCCCCTAAATCTCAAGTTTGCAGCTCCCTAAGTAGCCATCCCCATCTTTAAGTTGTCTTTGTACCAACCCCACATTTTCCTCCTGACAGATGGCTACCTGAATTAGAGCTCTACTTGGGCCTGAACCAAGCTGCATTGCACTCAACAAGATCCTGATTCAACCAAGTGCTACTGAGCTTGTGCCACTGTAGTGTCCAACAGCAGAGCCAGGCTGAAATGTTGGCCTCACACAATTAGGAGAGAGGACTAGAAAAGAAATGCAGTAGGAGAAATTGATCTGAAGTTGGAGGAGGATGGACTGAGCAGCTGCACAGTGGGGTCAACTGGCTTCAAAGATGGGACAAAGCTAGGACTGTAACTTGGTCTTCAGAAAACTTCAGAAATCATCGAAGGTTATGGTATTTAGTTCAGAAAGTCCAAAGTCTGAAGCTCTGAGGATCAAGGCTGTTCTTCTGAACACTTGAGAAAAATTCAGAAAAAATTGGAGGCCGCTACATGCATTGGGGGCTGATAGTGGAGTGTCTTCTGGAAATGAAACATAGCGCCATATTTGGTAGGAGGGTGATATGGGAGGGGACAGTTGGATGATGGTAACCCAGAAGTCCAGTTTTGATTGGCAGACCAAGTCAGATGACCAGCTTATGAATTGTCTGGCAGGGAAAAATAAAAGTGTCTGCAGTCATTTTGTGACCATTCTGTTTGGTGAATTTGGCTGCATGCTACAGTGCTGCTGGATCTGTAAGTAACCACTTGGGGGGAGAGGGGTGCCTGGTTTGTTTTAGACTGGTATGGTAGAGTCTGTCCTGTCCATACATCCAATGCTGGAGAATGCGGGTTATGTTTACCCTTTACTCCATACCACACCGTTTTTTAAAAAAAGAATAATTGGGTGCCACATTGCTGCCTGCAGCTTGGTTGGCACTTGGCACCATGAGGCCGGAGGAATTTCTCTGCCTGGCTCTGCTTCCCAAGTTTTCTTGGTCTCTTCAAGTAACCAGTACCACAGTATCAGTACCATGCCAAGAGGGTGCCCTTGGGTCCAGTGTGTGTGTGTGTGTGTGTGTGTGTGTGAGAATGTCTGGTTTCTTAATTTTGTGACTACTGTTGGGGCTGGGCTTGCTGGTTTTTGGTGGGATTTATTTCTCCATGCAGTTGCAGATTGTTTTGCGGAGATGTGTGTGTTGTCTAGGCTGTGGCATGGCACAACAGAACCTAATTATAAAGTGTAACTTCTATTGTTCTGCCAGCTGCTTGGCACCATGAGGTCAGACTCAGACTGGAATCTCTCTGCTTGACTCCACTTCCCTTGGCCTGATCTCCCATTTAATTACACAATGCCACGCCAAGGAAGAGGATGCCCCTGGATGTGTGTGAATGTCTGGTTTCTTAATTCTGTGACTGCTGCTATGGCCTGGGCTTGCTAGCTTTTGGTGGGATTTATTTCTCCCTGCAGCTGCAGACCGTTTTGTGGGTTTGTTGTATTCTTCTTGAGCGAATGTCCCTTGCTAGACTGCATTTTTGTGCACTGCTTCATTGACAGAATGGTTAAAGTGGGTACACTCACTGCTGATGGTGGGCCATGCTGTGGGTACACTACTGTTGGTTTGGGGTTTTTTTATTTCTGCACTCAGGTGTACCTTGGTTTGTGACTTTGTGGGGTTGCCTTCTGGAGCGATTGTCCCACTCTTGCTAGCCTGCTTTTCTGGGTAGTGCTTTGGCTGTGGGTTCAAGAACTGATTGTTGCCATGTGCAGCAACATGTAATGTGCCAGGTGGTGCCAGTAACGACATAGCACTGTATAGCTCAGAAGTGTTCAGAACATCCAAAGTTTCCGGGGCATCCAGAATTTCAATTCCTAATTCCAAAACTTCAAAGCCAGTGCCAAAAGAGCCACCGAGTATCCGGCCCAATTCCTCAGAACTTCAGAATTTGACCCAAGTACTCAAAAGCACTATTCAGTACAGCCTACTGAGGACAGATGCATTAGCCTCGATTTTCCGAGGTCTGAAGTTCTGAGGATCGGGCCCTGAAATTTTGGACCTCAGAAAACTTCATCCAAGTGCAGAGAAGGGGGCCAGAGGGCAGTTAAGCAGGGGAAGAGACCAATGCTAGACCCCTACACCCCCCTCCCTGGCCTCTGCTGGCCAGAAAGAGAATAGGCCAGCAGGGGCCAGGGAAAGGGGAGGCAAGGGCCTAGTGGTAGCTCAGGGTTGGGGTGCTTAGGGGGGGGGCTCAAGTGTAGAGTACACACCCTCTGGATGGCATCCGGTGACACCTGACTTCCTCCACGGCTGGATACATTTAATAAAAGAAATAAAAGCTGGGCATGCTCAAATGGGACCCTATTCCCTTTTGAGCATGCTCAGACCTTTCCAAAATGGTGCTGGCAGCATCAGTACACTGTAGGTGTCATCTTGGATGTAGCCAGCTGGTTCTTCTGCCCCCCCCCAGCTGCACTTTCCTTCATTATGTCTGAATTGGCCAAGGAGTTCCATGTGCTGGTAGTCTACAAAATCCAGTCCCTGACCCAATCCCACCGAATCCTGTTCCTGCCTACCAAATGCCTGGCCAATCAAAAAGGTCTTCCATTTCCTTTGGAAGACAAACAGGCTTGGATTTAGGTGGACTCCAAGGGGAGGAAGTTCCATAATTGTGGGGCAGCACCCAAGAACGCCTCCCTGCATGTCCTCAATGTAGCAACTTCACAGACAGAGGGCACTCACAGGAGGGCATCCTTAACTGACCTCAGAGGCTGTGACGGGATATAGGGGAAGAGGTGGTTTTTCAGGTACCTGGGGTCCAGGCCATTTAGGACTTTATAGGTTAAAAGCCCTAATCATTCTGGTATTTTGGTTATGCATTTCAGCAATATTTTCACTTTTCCACATACACAATTGTCAGAAATAACACAAGTGCAATACTCAAACTAAAGAAAAAGAATTACACCCCAAAAACCCAAGTTATGTGAGTGCCCAGTTTTGGTCATGGATATCATTAAGCCAAAGACCTTTCTTAAAATTTGAAAATAATCACAAATACTAAACCTATTACCCGTCTTAGTTCTAATGTTCCCAAAGGTACATCCTGGTGACCTTTCCACCCTCCTACTTCCTACAGCTGCAACTTTTACCTCTTGGTGCAATGCAAAGAACAGCTTGACATAAGGAGATATACCACAGGTCGATACTACAAGCCTCTCATTTTCTCAGAGAGCTATTCATTGACTTTCTTCCTACCTAACGAGCTAGGAATATCCAGGCTGGATAATTATTAAGCAAATGAAATGTCAGACTGTAGTCCCATATGGAGGTAACAAGGAAACATCTGTCCATGCTCTGTAACCTTCTGTATATTACTGGTTTAACTAATCAACCCACCAAGCATCCCTTGTGAAGAGTAATTTAAAGATGGCTTTCAGAGTAAGAGAAGAAATGAAGTTGGCTTCTAAGCTAGAAGTACCATCTCCTCTGAGGAGCGGCTGTTCATTGTAGACTGTCGTACTGAAGGATTTGTAGAGAAGAGCCCACTAAATCATAGCATCAGAGAACTAAAGAATACAAAACCCAAGTGCAAAGCTCAGTCACTGTATTTAATTTAAGGAATGGACGGTCTATCCTGGAGCACTTTAATGAGTTTCACTACAGAGCAGTTCTGAACACATATGTATCGTATTAGCAAGTCAGAGTCCAAACTATTAAGATCAGAAATGCCTTATAAGCAGAGGTGGAGGTGGTTCAAGCTGCATTTTAGCATCCATTCTTGTTATAATGGTGGGATTAGAGATGAAACAGTTACTTAATTTAGTACGCTCTGGTAATATCCACATTTTGGGATACTAGGTTACACTGGTACCAATTGGATATTTGGAAACCCAAAAAACTGGTAACTTCCAGTACTGATTTTTTTAATTTTCCAATTACAATTGGTATATTGGGTCAGAAAACTAAAAATGGATGGACATAAAAAAATCGAGACCAGAAGTCAATTTTCCAGGACCAGAAATCAACTTTCCAGGATGAAAAAAATTTTTTAAAAAAAAACAGCATTGGAATTTGAAAAATTGACACAGAAGTCAAAAATTGGTACTGGAAGTCAACATTTTGTGACATCGAGTACCTGAATTGGGTTGCAATCAGGTACCGATCGGTACTCAATGTTGTCTGCTTGATTTGGGTACTGGAAATTCATCGTGTATAACCATTTCTGTGGATACTCATTTCAGTTCTAAGTGAAATTTATTTTTTTTATTTTTTCACCGAGGGAATGATCAACACCACCTTTTGCCTGGCTTGTAGTGAGTAAAAACTATCAAATCTTTCCACATGCAGCTCTCATACTGAAGCATAGTCCACATGCACCTAATCCATATTTGGAGCCTTCCCTAGGAAGACACAGCCAAAGAGGACAAACTAAGTAATTGGCGTTTGTTCTCTAGACATAGAGAAACATCAATCAAGTCTTCTTTGTAACTTAACTAGAAGTAAAGTCTGGATGAGGATACAAATTGTCCAAGGCATCATCCTGATGAGCTCCTTGGACCTTGACCTCACCACAAATCATCTCACAATGATGGCCAAAGGGGAAAAGTTAAGAGTATGGAAGGAATTGTGACTTTTACTGATGAGGAGATTGTGGTACAGAATAATGCTGAAACAAATATCCATGGCAAATACCATATTCATAAAAAATTCACCCACTTTGATTTGGATCTTATGAAGAGGCTATGAAACACTAATTGCACCTCCATTGGATGTTTTTGGGGGGGTTTTAGCTCTTTTTTTTTACCAGTTTATTTTGGATTTTTTGGTCCAAATTGAATATCCGAACCAAAATGGCCAACACCCTCCACCCCCTCGTCAAAAAAAAAAAAGAACACTGCTGATGAATATACAAAAATATCCATTTCGACACAAAAGGATATTCTGATATTTGGAATGCTCTCCAAAAATTCAAATAATATTCCATCCTGAATCATGAAAACCAAACTGATATTTGTTTCAGCTCTAGTACAGAAGGCTATGCAATCTTATACAGCTATACAGAACATGTGTGGCAGAGGCAACAGTAAAATCTAATTCCCAGAACTACTAGTCCTGTGCTTTATAGACCACACCTGTTCCTTGCATTTTTGTGTTTTTTCTTGCTCCCCCATCACTAGTGGAATATGCAGTTTCACTAAAGCTGTGGAAAGTTTTCTGTCTAAATATAGGTTTCAGGAAGGTTTCTTTGCAGCTAAATAGCTTTTTCAATCCAATTGTTTCTGAATGTCAATTCAAAATGAAACATTTTGCTCTAAAAGTAGAGCTGAAAGAGACAGTGTGCATATTATTTGTGGATATTATTTGGATTTTTAGATAGAGGACTAAGAGGTACTTGCATGCTTGCTTGCTTTCAGCTTTCATTTTGGCTTGATTATTTCAGGTTGGTTTTTTTTTTCTCATTTTGGTTACATAATGTTTGGCAATTGCACAGGCCCAATAGTGCTGGCATTGCCAAATGTATCATAACTAAAACACTAAAATGACCAAATCAAAATAACCAAATCAAACACACAGAAAAATGGATAGCCAGACCACAAACAGATATCGGTTAATCCCGGAAACACCATTTTTGGTTTGGGTAGGGTATTTTGATGAGTCTACCCAGTCCTCCCCCC
>QEPC01009755.1:581227-594308 GCA_003113815.1 Sphenodon punctatus
AGAAGAGGAGTCTGTAGTGAAATACATACATACTCAATGAGTCTGTACAGTGCATAACACAAGGTTTCAGTTTATGGTTTAAGTTTCATTTCAGTACAAAACTGAAATGAAACTTAAAGCAATCTAAAATCCTACTCAACGCCGGCTGTTCAGGAACAGTGACTAGCTCAGAAGGTGTTGGGAAGAGGGGAGGCAGATAATTAGTTTCGTTTCTTGCAAGCCTCTCCACCCCTGGTGCCTGGTAGACTGCTCCTTAGTGACTGACACCTCCCAGTCATGTTTGACCTTCCAGTGAACCTTTTTTTGCCACCTGAACTCACCCGAACACGATCCGAACTGACCGAACTGTTCGGCCATTTCACCGTTCAGTGTTCGGTATGTTCACGTTCGGGTTTGGGTTTGAGTTCGGTCGTCCGAACAGGCCGAGTTCGGGCCAAACTCCGAACTGCTGACCCGCGTTCACCCCTCCCTAAACAGCATTTCAGAGTGAAAAGGAAAAGCCCCAAACCCTAGACCCCGAAAGCCCTACTCCTGTTTCCCCAGAGCCCTGTCTTTGATCTATCATATAAAAACAAGGAGGATAGAGGGGATAAATTCCACCCCACCCCAAGTTTTGAAGCAGAGGTTATAGGAGCCAAAACTGGGTGGATTGTCCTCTTAACCAAAACCTCACCTCTATTTCCTCCTTTCCCCCACCTCATTTTACACCACTGTTTATAGGAGTGTAGTTCTTTTTCTGGTTATGTTCCTGCTGTCATTCATTCAAAGAGCTGTTACATACAGGTTACGAATAATTAAAATGATTGTGTGGTATTTGGCTTAGTGATTCAAGACAACAAAGAAAGTATTACATTCACTTTTCCCCAAACCACAGCAGAGGCAGCTTTTATCATGCAAAACAAACATTTCACTTTTAATATGCAACCTGAGCGGAACCACTGAAATTTTACTACTCAGCCTGCAGTATTCCTCCCCCCCGCCCCGGTCCACAGCCCTTGTTTTCAAGTCATTTTTATAAGCTGTGCGAGATGCACGCTTTCAGGAGTAAGATGCATGGGATTTATAAATCACACACATTCAATGATTGTCTTCTATAACAAAGTAAATCTAGACCAGAATAAAATAAATATTTATGAAGATAAATAACCTTTCAGGAATCTTAAGCTGCATTAGAAATACCCCGCACACACCTTCCTCTCTCCTCTTTGATTGCATTCAGCTTAAAACATTCTCCACACCACCTCACTAGCTCTACTTGACCTCCTCTCTCCCCAAAGACCTGAGCTATGAAATATGCACACTGATGTAGTATTCAAGGCAGTTCCACTAATCAATTACCAAGCACCATCATCGAGTCGACTGTGACCTCTGTGTATTAACTGTCTCCTGTCATATTAGAGATGCCATTTTGTCTATAGTAAGATTTCTTTAGGTAACATTGCACTTTTGGGGACTTCGGGTTAAGTTTCACCAGGCAGGCTACAATCTTGAAACCACTTAACTCCAGAGAAGTTCTATTTGATCCAACATGATGACCTTTTTCTAAATGTCCTCAGGATTGTGACCTAACTGGATCAAAAGCAAAGTGGAAATGGGTGCTTTGTAAATAACTCTAGAAAACATGCAGCATGAAAGGAATGGAAGCACAACTAGAACAAAACAGTTCTGATCCCTGTCCTGATCTTGAGTTTTGAAATGCAGCCAGAGCAATTAAAGCTTCTTGCTGTGATATCTCAGAAGAGGCAGAAACAAATGGAAGGTGACCATTAGCATGGGTTCTTTCTCTCCTATACTAGTATTCTCCTCATCCCCCAAGGACGTGAACAACCCTCAGTCTTTCAGGGGATAAATTCTCAAAACATCTATTCTGTAAAGTAGAGGAAATCTATTATCCCCATTTTACAGGAGGGAAACCATGGCACAGAGTACCTTGCAGAGTACACAAGTTCCAATCTGTCAGCCCAACGCACCAATAGAGCTAAATAAAGGCATTTATCTAGCTAGCTTAAGTGGCCCTCTGAATCTTGTGGTGTTTGGGTTTCTTGAGACGATATCTTTCATCAAGATTCAAAGTAGAAAAGGTATCTTAGGAAATCCTGTGCTCAGACTATCTGCTACATGCTGCTGCTTTTGTAAACCTCATGCTCTGTGTCTGCCATGCCCAAACAGATGGAGACAAAGGGTATTTTTAGACAGACTGGGAGCCTGCCCAAACCCGCAGCCAGTTACCAGCTCTGTCTGAATCCACATCAGCTGGACAGATGGGGTCCCCGGGCTGTGGTCTGCCTGCTTGGTGACCCTCCCGACTGGCACCATAGAGTTGCAGGTGCTCACCCATCACTGTAGACTGGTTCCCCTGATTCCAGGGTCCTGAATGGGGCAACTGACAGATGGACATGGAGCTGCACCATGGATCCCCCAACTGGCAGGCAGCAGTGCCATATTAGGTTGTTGCCCCAGGTTTGGCTGTCCCACTTCGAATGGCGTGCTCCTGAATGTTGTAGAGTATGCCGTGCTGGACTGCTCTGGAACTAGGGATGTCCGAACGTGGTTCGGAAGTTCAGGGTTGGGCCCGAACTTGGGGTGTTCGGCCCGAATCTAAATCGACCCCCACCCAAACTGACCGAACGAAGTTCGGATTCTGAATGCATTCAGGAGGGGGGCGGGGGCCATGGAGGAACCCAGTTTTCCCTCCCCCTCCAGGCTGCACGGGTGGAAGGGGCACTGGGGATCACCTCCACCCCACTCACCCTGCCCAGCCTGGGATATTTTTTTTTTAGCCCCCACAACCACCCCAGGGATCACCCTACCTCATGGTGCTAGGGCTCTGGCATTGGGTCCAGCAGCAGCAGCAGTGGCGGTGGCAGCAGCCGCAGGTCCAGCGACAGTGGCACTCCAGAGCACTTCAGGCTGCTACTAGGCCTTCTGGGTCAAACCAGAAGGCCTAGTAGCAGCCTGAAGCACTCCTGAGTGCCACCTCCACAAGACCTGCAGGACCTGCCACCACTGCCGGACCCAGACCTCAACCTACCTGGTGGTGCTGGGGCCCTGACCCTGCCCTGGGTTCAGCAGCAGCAGTGACAGTGGTGGCAGATCTGGTGGTGGTGGCACTCTGGAGCACTTCAGGCCACTACTAGGCCTTCTGGTTTGACCCAGAAGGCCTAGTAGTGGCCTGAAGAGTTCCGGAAGGCCGCTGCTGCTGGACCTGCTGATGCCACCAGACCCGGGGCCGGAGCCCTGGCACCACCAGGTAGGGTGATCCCTGGGGTGGGGGTGGGGTTAAAAAAGAATTTAAAATCGCAGGCGTGGCAGGGTGGGGGGAGGTGCTCCCTGGAGCCCCTTCCCCCCGCGCAGACTGGATGTGGGGAGGTGCTTCCCAGTGCCCCTTCCACCTTCACAGCCTGGAGGGGGGAGGGAAAACCACCACCCCCTCCCAAACAGTTTCGGACCCCCCAAAGGGTTCAGTCCAAATGGGCCGAACCGAATGATTTCGGGTTCGGCTGAACCCTGTGAATGGGCTGAACCCCGAACCCCTGGAGGTTCGCACATCCCTATCTAGAACAGCCACAGCCTGCTCCAGGGCGCTCATCTGGCAGGTGCCCTTTAGACAGACCAGTCAATCCAGGAGTGATAGGGGCATCTATAGGCACCCCTGGAGTCACCATCTGTCTGTTTAACACCAAAAGTAGTTCAGATTATATCTTTTATTGGACCACTTGTCATTGGTGAGATTATGCAAACTTTCAGGCTACACAGGGATCTTCCACAGACATATAAAAAGTCATAAGTCACCCAAAAAGTCTCTCTGTTCAATCTGCTGTGGCTCTTAAAGAGATAATAATATTCCTTATAAGTCTCCTCCACAAAGTCCACTCCATGCACAGCCTTTCTCACCTCTAATCTCACCCCTCTGTTACACAGACTTCGCTCCCTACACAACCCCTACAATCCCAACACATTCATTTCCTGTATGATCTGGACTCTGCTCCCATCTAGAGCCCCCCCAGCTGCATTTTACTTCACTATGCCTGAACTGACCCGGGTGATCTATGTGCTGGTAGTCTACAAAGTCCAGCCCCTTACCCCTGTGGTCAGAGCTTGCCCCATGATCAAGGGCATGATGCAACTTCAGGAAAAACCAATCAGAGATCCCCTTCTGCTACACCTCTTTGTCTATCTTGACAGTTGCAACATTTTACTTTCCAGAAGTGAGTGGGCTTTTACAACCTCAATCATGCACAAAGCCTGGCTCTTAGGGACTGGGATGTCATGCATAAGGACAATAGTTAAAAGGAAGTTGGTTTGAAATGTGGATCCAATTTTGAGAGGGTTCAATTTAGCTCCTGCCAATACCACAGGCACTACATAGAAAACAATAATTTTGTGGGAAGTTTGACTCATAACTTGCTTCATCCAAGCTATTTAGAAAGTGAAAGGGAGGAGGAAATAGCATGAATGTTTTCAGGAAGTAAGATAAACCCTATTATCCCTGCTCTACAGCCATTAGGTTAACATTTGTCTTGCATTAATGGTGCCTGGTATGGGAAGTTGTAAATTAGATCCTTGCCTGTCCTAGTTGGAGAAAGCCAGCCATGGAAGACAGGGACTTTGCTTTCTGGGCTTGTCAGTGCCTCCCTTTGGAAGGGCAGGGTACAGGATGCCCTCAAGATGGTGGTTGTTCGACTCCTGCTCAAAAAAAACATCAATTGATGCTGACTCCTTGGGCAGCTATCACCCCATCTCTCACCTTCCCTTTTAAGGGAAGGGTATTGAGCAGGTGGTTGCCAGGCAGCTACAGGGACAACTAGATACAGTAGGATTCCTGGACCCATGTCAATCTGGTTTTCATGCTAGGTATATTTATTTATTAAACAAATGTAATACCCAGCCCCTCCCACACAGCGGCTTGGGGTGGCTTACAAACACAATTAAACTTTAAAAATAAAAACATACAAATAGGAGGATTAAAACAAGTCCTATCCCTTAACCAAACCCTCCTAACCCCACCCTACCCATCCTTCCCACCAAAGGCCAGCCGGAACAGCCAAGATTTACAACTACGTCAAAAAGAGGGGAGATCCTGGGCTAAACAGGCCTCTAACAGCAGGGAGTTCCACAGCTGTGGAGCAGCTACCGAGAATGCCCTCCCCATTGTGGCCCTCTGGAAGATTTGGGGCACCTTGAGGAAAGCACCTCCCAATGACCGCAGGGGCCATTCCAGGACTCTAGGGATGAGGCGGTCACACAGATAGGTTGGGCCTAGGCTGTTTAGGACTTTATAGACAAGCACCAACACCTTGAATCAGGCCCGGAAGACTATAGGCAGCCAGTGCAGCAATCGAAGAACTTATGTAATATGTTCCCAGTGGCCTAGTCCCACCAAGAGACAGGCTGCTGGGCTGCAGTCTGCACCAGCTACAGTCTCCAAACAGTCACCATGGGTAGTCCATGTTGAGCGCGTTACAGTAGTCTAGCCTAGAAATGATGAAAGAATGGATGACAGTGGCCAGGTCAGAGTCTGAAACATACGGCTGAAGCCGATGCACCAGATGCAATTGGTAAAAGGCACTCCTTGTCACAGCCTCCATCTGAGCATCCATGCAGAGCTGTGAATCAAGGAGCACCCCCAGATGCCATACCTGGGAAACAAGCAGAAGACAGGCTCTATCAATNAATGTAGGGTGAATTTTTACCTGCGGGGGAAGTTGCAGGGTATACGCTACATCATTAACTTGTCGAAGTACAGGGAAGGGACCAAAATACCTATTGTCCAGTTTAGGTGAGGGACGCGTGGAGGGGTAACGTCTACGGTCCACCCAGACCAGATCTCCGGGTTGAAAACAAGGAGAGGGATGCCGATGTTTGTCGGCATATAATTTGTAACGTTGCCAAGCTCTTTCGAGAGTGGCCTTGGCAAGGCTGTGTGTTTGCTGGATCTGTTGGGCGAGGGCTCCTGCAGCGGGTACGGAGATGGGGGGAGGTCAGGAGAGATCATTTGTGGATGGTAACTATAGGTTACGTAAAAGGCGGATTCTCTGAGCGAAGCATTCTTAGCGTCGTTATACGCGAATTCCGCCATGGGTAGCCATGTATACCAATCGTCCTGCAGATAATCGATGTAGCATCGTAAATACTGCTCCAGGTTTTGTTTGACACGTTCCACCTGTCCATTCGTTTGAGGGTGGTAGGCGGTGGACGGGTTCAGTTGAACTCCCAAGGCCTTAAAAAGGCCCGTCCAAAGATGGGAGGTGAACTGGGACCCTCGGTCGCTGATAATCTCAGTTGGCCACCCGTGAAGTTTCACAAAGTACCGTACAAATAGGAGCGCCGTATGTTGGGCTGTGGGAAGGCCCTTGCAGGTGACAAAATGGGCTAATTTTGAAAAGTGGTCCACGCCCACAAGTATTGTATCATAGCCCCTGGAGGAGGGTAATTCGACTATGAAATCGAGACCCACTCACTGCCAAGGACCGGAAGGAGTGGGGGCTAGCTGCACGAGGCCTTGAGGAGGTTGTCTAGGGATTTTCGTCCGGGCACAGGTAGGACAGGCTGTAACATACCGTTGTACATCCGCTGCCATCGTTGGCCACCAGAAGGTCCGCTGGAGGAGGTCTAGGGTTCGTTCTACACCGGGGTGGCCGGCTAGAGGGGCGTCATGGTGGGCCCACAACATGGGTGGATAACAAGATGGAGGGGCAATGATCTGCTGAGCCCTCTTAACTAGTCCATCCTCCAGCATATAGGCTGAGTCCGTTAAGGGTTGTAACTCATGGGCCGAGACTTGTCAGAGAAGGTCCAAGGGAAGCGTGGTGGCAAGGAACACCTTCTCGTTCAAGATAGGACCACGGGGATGCAAGTCTTGCTCTTTCCCTTCTTGGTACTGGGACAAGGCATCTGCAAGAATGTTCATCCTTCCTGGGCGATACTGTATGATGAAATTAAAACGGGCNGCTTCTAGCACCTTTGAAGTCTGCTTGCTGTGTTTTTTTTTAAAAACACACCCCTCATCTCACCACCTTATACTCCATCTCCATCAACAGCAGAAAAACAATCAAAATAACAGAGATTCCAACTGTCAAACATCTGTCATGCTAAAAAATTGATCTTGCTGGGTTCTGGAGTCAACTGACTTACACGGCAGATGTTGTCAAAGGCAGAAGGAAATTCAGCCATCTCTAATTATTTTTTAACAAAAGAGGAAAGGGAAGGAGTAGAAGTAGGGGGCTTATTTATTTTTTATGTGACTACACTTGGTACATACAAACATGCAAGGAGAAAACTTAATACTCTTCACATGGGAAATATATGTGTAGCGATGAAGCGAGACCTGGAAAAGTGGCACGCAGTAGGTAATGTGCTTCTCAGCATGGTGTCATGAGATGCACTGTGTACTCATTAAACAAATGAGATTGTTAATTCCTATTGTGCATGTATTGTTAGCAAGTTGTAACATGGGGTCTGCTGCAACCTTATATTCTCAGCAAACAGGCAGAACCAGACCAGCCTTCAGATAAAGCCAAGGAAATTAGATTTTGCATTATGCCATATTTATCTGTTTATCTTACCATTTGGGAACCCAATTAGCCATAGTCAAAGGGCTGCCAATGCAAGTGGAGCCTCAGACGTATTGCTGGCTTCTGTTCCCTGGACCTCATTGTAAGCTGTTTGGTAAAAACATCTGCATGCTCAGTGAGCAATGACATTCAGAAAACAAAAGAAAATATTAAGACATTTTGGGGATTTAAAACTATGCTAATGTTATTCTATAAATGAATAGTACAGCATCATTTTGAATCTTCTATTCAGCTCTGATTATGATCTGTCAAAAATGCCTGGGAAATACATGGTTATACAACACAGTTAGCTTAAATGCACTTAAGAAAGTTCTCTTTGCTTATTCTCTAATGTCCCAATCCAGAAAACCTATAAGTGAATATATCCCCATTGTGTGCACATAGAGCACGATCATGCTGATCAAGAGTGCCAGCGGAACAGCAGAACCTCTGGGGTAGCTGGCATAAGGTCCGGTGCAGAGAAGATGTACTGGGGTGGAGTGCTTCTGCACTGTCCCAGAGAGCCAAGATGGCAAGGAGCATGCAACAGCGGGTGCCCATCTGCCAACACAGAGACCATGTCCACAGGCCACCAGTAGGGGCATGCTTCCAATGAGAAACAGAGGCCACCAGGCCAGCGCACCATGAGACGCACCGGCAGAAACCCCACAGAAAGCAATGGTGAGGATAGGCACAGTAGCGAGCAAAGCTACACTGCATCCAGCAGGTCACACAGGCAACCTGCTCCACAGGTACACCAGTGCAACAATGCCCCAGGTCAGAGCAAGTGCAAGTAGGGGCCTGCAAGGAACTGCTGGCACCAGGAAGACTCAAAGCAGAGCAGCAAAAGAGCACCACTACAGGCCATCAGGAAGCCATGCACTGAGCACAGAGAAGTAAGGCATGCGAGGAACCCCCAGTCAGTGCAACCAGCACACAGTGAGGGGGGGGGGGACCACAGGGGGAAGTGCATGCCCATAAGTGGAATGCAGGTCACAAGGATAAGCAGACCACAATGGCACCAAGCATCAAAAACCATCTATTATCCATGTCATGCGGAGACACATCAGAGCAGCAATAAGCCATCACCAACACTGCACGCCCCAGAGCACTGTAGGGGTGTGCATGTCATTTTCACTATTACAAAAATGATAATGAAAATTGTCATTTTTCTTATTGCAATAATGAAAACAACAAACAATAATGAAAATAGAAATGAAAACAACATTTTGTTTTTGAGATAAAGGGAACAAACTAAAAAATGTATTTCTGCCTATAATGTTTTGTTTCTTCTTCAATTCTGATGAAACATTGGGAGCTTGTACCCCCAATGGAGGCAACAATGTGTACCAATTTCTGAACCAATTAGATACAGGAAACAGATTTTAGAAGCAATTGAATGTTGTGATTTTAAGAAAAGCTCCATACACATTCATGACTACAACTTCTTTATCTTCCATCCAGTTTGCATGGAACATGTGAATAATATATCCCTCCACAAGCTTAACGCACCTGACAATTTTCAGAAAGAGTGGATAAATGGTCCTGATGGTATAAGACATTAACTTGAAAATGCTTTTTCAGCTGTAACATTTGTATATTCCATCCTGTTTACAAGATATTTGGTACGAATGTATCACATACCTTCCCTATCAACTCTGCCAAACTACAGGACACTTTGATATAAGCAATTGAAGTTGTCCCCTTGAAGACCATTATTCAGATAAATTAAATAGCAACACATGCAGTGCCAGCCAGAGACAGGCACCTGGCATGGCATGGGGATAGAGGCTGTAGGAGGGAGGATGTGGAGAAACCCAAAAGACTGACAGGCACATTTACTGGCCAATTACTGCATGCTTCCAGCTTTACAGGACCAATCGGTAGCTGCTTTGAGGTGGGCATAGGGGTGGTCCTCAGGCGGGCATAGAAGGGACATAATTGGGACTTTGAGGATAGCACCCCAGAAATCTGGAGACATAGTTTACACATTCAGGCTGACAAATTACCATCACAATCACATCCTGCAGCACTCTGACAGAAGACATAAGAGAATCTCTATTGGTTCTTTTCTAAACAGATGTTTCTGACTTTCCAGTAACAAGTGGTGGAGAGATGTTGGAATGGTCACAGAACATAGTGAGGATATTTGGTTGACATTTCTGCTGGCCAACTGGCATCACAAACTGATCTTATACCACAATGACACATAAGAGAATCGCTGGCATATTCTCCTTCTCTGCATATGCTGTGCAGACATATAAAATTGGGACCCTTTATCACATCTTTCTGATATTTGGCAGAGATTATTGTGAAAGTGTGGTATAGATCCCTGCCAAATTACATGTACACTGGTTAGACTACCAAGATGTTACAGTCAGACATACATTTATAAGTAAATTGCTTATACAACCAGGACCTTTTATTCCATGCTTTTGAAAGTTGGCAGAGATAGTAAATATTGGAAGGGGTGTAAACCTGCCAAGTTTCATCTACATTAACTGTGAGGCAAAGAAGTTACATCTAAGAAGGTATATGAAGTTCTTTACAAAATAATACACATCAACTGCTTATAGAATTGGTGTCCTTTATCCAATAGTTTTGAGAATTAGTTCACTTAATTGTATTTTTATATGTTTTAAACTGTTTTATACTGTTTTTATTGTTGGAAGCTGCCCCGAGCTGTATTCAGGAGGGGCGGGGTTTAAATTCAATAAATAAATAAATAAATAAATAAATAATGTTTTTCATTGGAGGTATAAGCGTGCCAAATGTCAGTCAAATATCATGAAAAACAAAAACGCTACAGATGAAAATGTGTTTTCCATTGAAACCAATGGAAAACAAAAATGAAAGCAAAAACGAAAACAAAATTTTGTTATTTATGAAAATGAAAACATCATATTTAAATAACGAAAATGCAAAAATGAAAACAAAAATTACATGGGCCCGTGGTGCACACTCCTAGTTCTTATGTTCTTATGTCAATGGTGATTGTTCTTCTTCCCCCTGCCCCCTCTCTTGTGGGGTCCCTCAGGGTTCCATCTTTTCTCTTCTCTTGTTCAACATGTGTTTAAGGTTCCTTGGCTAGATCATGCATAGATTTGGGGTGTGTTGTTTTCAATATATATTTGACACTCAAATTTCCTTAGCTTTTCATCTGACCCAGGCCCTGCAGTCTCTGTCCTTACTCAGTGCCTGACTGCTATTGGGGACTGGATGCGGGTGAACCATATGAAGCTGAATCCAGACTGAGGTGATAATGGTTGGCTGGCCCTGTGGCCTGGAAGGTGAGGATTGGGATTTCTATCATTGATGGTGTCTGGCCTCCCCTCACTACTCAGGTGTGTTGCTTTGGGGTGGTCCTGGATCCTCAGATGTGCCTGTAAATTCAGGTTGCAGCTATGGCCAGGAGACAAGAGTGCCTTTCATCCACTTCATCCATGGAGAAGGCTGCGTCCCTTCCTTTCCAGTGTAAATTTGGCCACCATCATCCATGACTACATTACTTCGAGGCTGGACTACTGCAATGCACTCTACATGGGGCTACTTTTGTAGACTGTTTTGGGGCTGCAGCTTGTGCAGAATGCAGCAGCCTGCATCTTGATGATGGTGCATCACCAGGAGCACATTTCACAAGTGCATAAGAGTCTGCAATGGCTGCCTATAACTTTCTGGGCATACTTCAAGGTGTTGGTAGGGACCTATAAAGCCCTAAACAGCTTTGACCATACATATCTGAAGGACGACCTCTCTCCTTATGTTGTTTTGTGGCCCGTAAGAACTGCCGAGGGTGCCCTCCTGCAGTTTCCATCATTGGCCCAGTTTTATACAACTCGGACCCACAGAGAGGCATTCTCAGTGGCTGCCCCACAGCTTTGGAACTCCCTTCTTTTGGAAGCTCACATAACCCTTAGTTTGAATGTCTTCTGGAGGCAGTGTAAGACCTTTTCATTCGTCCAGGAATTTACGGCGCTGGGGTAGGTTTTTGGGAGAGGCAGAAGGTGGTGGATTTAATTTTTATGGGTTTTAATTGCGTATTTTATATTTGTTTATGTATTTATTGTGAAACACCTGGAGCTTCTAGGGATAGGGAGGGATAAAAGTCTAAATAAATAAATGAAATAAATAAATANCGCTTTATAAATGTTTAATAATAATAATAATAATAATTCCGAGAACTCGGCACTTAATGTGTCTTGCCGCTGACTTCCCCTCGATGTTTCTGTGATTCTGCATTGCTTGCTGCCAGTATCTGCAGATGTGGCATGTCTGCAGTTTGTGAACACAAGCAGTTTTATGCCGCTTTCCTCCACTGAGCGTGAGTCCCTGACGCATCGTGATGCTGAATAAAAGATCATTGATTGAATGAACTTAGGGTGACTCTGACTACCTGCTTCAGAGTCCGCTGCAGGGGCATAGCCACCATGGCGTGGGGCACATTTGTGCCTGTGCCTTGCCCTGGGAGGGGGCCGGCAGCTATCAGGGCCAGTCCCAGGCATATGCGGCATCCACTGAAGCCCCGCTCCCAAGTCCCAGAGGAGTCTCTCTTGCACCACTGGCACCGCCTTTTTAAACAGCTAAGTTGTAGCCCCGCAGCACTGCTACACGGGTGAGGGAAGCATTTCCCCCCCTGGCCCCTCCTTCACAGTGAAAGTTGCTGCCTTGTAAACAAAGTTCTTCTTCGAGGGGCTCCTTCCATTCTCAGACCATGTTCACAACTGTGGTGTCGGCAGCAGGGTGGGCCAGGAGCAGCGAGGGAAGACACGACAACCCCGAGGAGCCGACTGAAGGGAAAAGCCCTGGTGCAAAAGGGGATCTGCTGCAGCTTCCCTCATGCATGTCAGGGTGCAAAATCCTCCTTGTGGCCTAGTCTCTGTCCCACTTAGAGTGCAGGGATCCCCGGCCCCAGCAGCAGTGAGCGAGCGCCTGGCTCCTGATGCTGATCCAGGGGGTGGGGAGGGAGTCCCTGCTCTTCTATGAATTCTCTTGTGTGTTATAGTACCAAGGACAAATTCTTCCCCTTTGTTGGGATGGCTCTCTGCCTCATTGTAGCTGTTCTGCACCCCCATTTCTCTCTATGGGAAGATCACAGAGGGAAGAGGGAGGATCTGTCCATTCTTCTTACAGAGACAGTACTGAACAACCAACCCTCCCACAGCTGAATGGACCCCCCAGAGCAGGCTGCCCCCTGCCTGCTGCCCCCCTCCCAGGCTGTAGATCCAACCTGCATGGAGTGTCATTTTTTTAGACAATTCCCCCACCGCCTCTTTCTAGGCTTGGTATGCTTCCATTTGTGAGAATGGGAGGAGCCACTCAAAGGAGAACAGAAGGTTGCTACCTTGTAAACAAGGTTCTTCAAGATGGCTCCAAACATTCTCACAAGCACCCACCCTTCCGACACCGCATGGAATTTTCTTTCTAATTGATTAGGGTTGGAAGGAACTGTGTTGGGTTTAGGTACCTTATAAAGGGTACCTTATATAGGGTTATATAAAACCACCACCTCTTTGATGTGTTTTTTTTTT
>QEPC01009758.1:14565-27006 GCA_003113815.1 Sphenodon punctatus
CCAGGACCTATGCTGCCTCCCTGCCTCTTATCAAGTGGGGATGGGTCCACCCTGTGTGTGGGATTGAGGTTCCCAGCCCTGCTGAGCCTGGCCACTATCAGCTGGCCAAGGTCACCCTCTAGATAGCTGGCAGCTCCAGCTTGATCCAAGCTCAGACACTGCAGCTGATCCACTTCAGTTGCTTTCCAGCTCACAACCCTTGTGCAGGTCATGTCCAGCCATGGAATGGGTCATGTTTTTGATCCTTGGGCTGGGGAGGAGTAGCCGGTGTGTGCCACCATGCTTCTGGGAACCCTGTGGCAGAGCAGCGATGTCCAGCTGATGGTGAGCGACCCCAATTCTTTAGGTGATGGCTTCAATCTCCTGTCCTGTTACATATGACTGTTGGGGCACTCCTTTGGGAGTGTGGAGTGCCAGAGTTGTGCCAGGGAAGTCGGTTTCATGCCCCTTTGCCAACCTGACCATGTGCCCCCACCTGCTGTTGTGCTTCCATAGGAACCTCAGGAGCTTGCTGCTGTTTGCCAGGTAGTCAGTCATCAGGATTTCAGTCTGGCCCTCCAGGCTGGTGGGTCGAATGTAGGGAGTAGCTACGCCTGTGTCCTCCTGTGTGTCCGTGGCTTTGTATGCTCTCTGTCTGATTGTCAAGAGCACCTTGGGGAACTTGGCTTGCTGCCACCTGATGTCGGTGGGCCCTTCCTGACCAGCTGGCATACCATGCTGGAGAGGCCTGCCCTGAGAGCTGTGCTGAGCTGTTCATATGTCGGAGCAGCTGCTGTCACAGGACATTCATGGTGGATGCCCATATGTGTTCCCATGGATACTGCTGGGGTCCCTTGTTCCTGGGATGGCCTGGGATGGTCTTGTTCAGGGATGGTCTTGTTAAGGGATGATCCCAGGATCCCTGCCTGGGATGGTCTTGTTCAGGGACCCATGTTCCCCGAGCGCCCGTCGCCAGCACCGTGATCCCGTCACTGCTGCAACCTCCACCATGGATTCCCCCCTCCTCATGATGGACCAGCGCTATTGCTCCCCCATGACCATGTTGCTGGCTTCTGTTTGAGAAAAAAAGTGCAAAAGCACACAGCCAGTGAGCTGGATTGCCAAAATAGATATGACTATAACCTCACAGATTGTATACATGTATATAAACTAGGACAATCATAAAAAACAACAATATTTATTGTACATAAATGTCTAAACACAATGGAATAATAATAATGTCAAAGTTCATATCCAGAAACAAATACATGCAGTAATAATGGATGATGTCCATACTCGTGTCTGGTCTACGAGATCCCGGGTTATAGTCTCATTTCAAAATGCAATCTTTTTCAAGATTCTTTAAGAGGATAACATCATTCCACTCTTATAATCTTCTACATACTTGCTGTGTACAACATATACAGATATGAACAAAATGTATCCCCCTATAAGTAAATAATACACATAAAATAAACATGATTGTATACTAGGGATGGGCGAACATGGTTCGGATGTTTGGAGTTCAGACCAAACTCGGCCTGTTCAAACATCTGAACCAAACGTCCGAACCGAACTCAAACACAATCGAACAGTTCGGTCATATTCGGGTGAGTTTGGATGAGTTCGGGGGCGGGAAAAACGTGACTTCAGGTGGGGAAAATGTGACTGGAAGGGGAAGGCAGCTGAGGAGCAGACTTCCTGGCACCAGGGGTGGAGACCAGGGGCTGTTTCAGGGTCAAATTATACTGATACTGAAAAAAAATCGAATTCGGTATTGGTATCGATAGCGCTATTTTCGAATGTTTGGCCAGGTTCGGCCAAACCGAACTCTGCTGAACCGAACAACCAATCCCAAACCGAACGACCAAACGTCCGAACATCCGAACCGCATTCTGTTTGCCCATCCCTATTGTATACCCTCTATAACATGTAAGAACAAATTAATTCACAATCTTTAGAAAATATCGCATAAATCTTGACATAAAACATCAATGTATACCACACATCTTTGTGAAAATCCATGAAAACTACTCAAGAGCTAATTAATATCTAATCCATGCCTCACCAGTAGATATCTAGGACACCATTCTTCCCAAATATAGTCAATATTAAACTAAATTGCGGAGTCTTGCCAACACATCTGTGTTGAGACAAATTTGGAAAAAGGTATTGATTCGCTAAGGAATGTGCACCTATATAAAAATATAATAAACTACAACAATTAAAGTAATCCTATCATGATTACCAACCCAATAATCAACATTCATAACTCCTCCTTCCATCATCCATCTCCATCTATCACACCCCAGAATATGTATATCTCATAACATCTCAATATATTCTCTAGCCAATAATATCTACCCCAATTAATATGAGACTTGTAACTCTTCTTAAACATTCCCAAGGGCCATTGTCATTTAGTTCAGGACACACCAGGCTGTGGCATTGTCATTTAGTTCAAGACACTATCACGTCCCAGAATATGTATATCTCATAACATCTCCATATATTCTCTAGTCTATAATATGTACCCCAATTTATATGAGACTTGTAACTCCTCTCAAACATTCCCAAGGGAATGATCTCTATCCACTTAATGAATATGAGTAAATCATTGTCCCCCACAGACAGTTGACCTTCCGTTCACCAACGTGACCCATCCACCTCCCCATCTGTCTACTGTGGTGCATTTTGTGGGTCTACCTACTGACACTTTCCTGCCAGGTCTGACTGCCAACCCCTCAGACCCTGTGAATCGATAGTACTACTCCTTCCATGCACCCTGGGGTGCTCCACCCATCCCTGGCATCTGCTCTCCCTGGCCGGTTTAGCATCTTACAGGTCCCTGTGCCAATAAACATTGGTCTTGTATAGCTGCCTCAGTTCTCCTGCTTTGTCTTTGGGTCCGTTTCACTGGCTGCTGTAGGTGCTGGTGCTGGAGTCATGGGTGTGATTTGTGGGGGTTGGGCCTTGGGGGGATTGGAATGTTGTTAGGGTGGGATGTTTGCTCCAATGGAGGCACCTTGTTCCTGGCATGTTGTTCTGGGGTTTGGGGGGGGAGCTGTGGATAGTGGTCCATGCTGGGGGGGGAGGGATGGTGTTGCCCCCACCCCCTTTGGGGCTTGCGTGTTCTTCCTGGTGATTATGCTCACTCCTTCCCCCCCCCTCAGTTGGGGTCCCCTTTCTCCCTCGTCCTGCTGAGTTTCCCTGTGTGCTTGTGTGCAGTGTGGTGTGCGGGTGTTGTCTGGGTTCCCAAGGGTCCGTGGTGCACGTCTGTCTGGCCTGTGTCTCAGGACTTGACAGGGGCTGCTTCTTTGTACCTTTTGACATTCCAGTTCCCTCCTCCCCTGCCCGCTCGGAGTTTGGCAGTGTAGGGGTGGTGCTGTGTGCCATGCCTTCATTTGCCCTCACTTTGTCATGTTGTAACGTCACTGTGCTGGGTGTGGCTTCCCCTCTGTTTGGTGTATGGGCGGTCCGTGTAAACATTATGGGTGTTTTCTCTGTGTGACCCTGGATGGGTGTGTGCCTGATTGATGTGTGCCAGACCCTCCCCTTCTTTCCCACAACCCCCCATGGTGGTGTCTATGTAAATGTCTCCCTGCTCGGCACCAATGGGTGTTCGGTGCGTGTGCTCACCCACCCATCTCCAGTCACTTCCAGCCAATGGGCCCGTGGCAGCGTCCATGTAAAAAAGGACATAGATATAGATATTAGTTGTGTATTTATATATAATGCACTCTACGTGGGGCTATCCTTGGTGATGGTCCAGAGGTTACAGCTGGTGCAGAATACGGCAGCCTGACTCTTTACGGGGTTGTGTCACCGGGAGCACATTACACCGGTGCTCTGTCTTCTGTACTGGCTTCCTATTTTTTTCTGGACTTGATTTAAGGTGTTGGTTCTTGCCTTTAAAGCCCTACATGGTCTGGGCCCGACCTATCCGTGGGATCACCTCACTCCCCGGGTCATTGATCGACCCCTGAGGTGTGCTGGGGGCACCTTCCTGGAGGTCCCCCAAATTAATTGGGGGGCCACTATGGAGAGGGCATTCTCAGTGGCTGCACCCTGGTTGTGGAACTCGCTCACAGAGGAGGTTTGCCTTTCCGCGGATCTGTCGACTTTTCATCGCTTGTGTAAGATCTGGCTGTTCCGCTGGGCCTTTGGTGGAGGGGATGGGTGAGTGTGGTTATGCGGGGAGGGGGGGGAGTTATGGGAGGGTTTGTGTCTTGTTATATTTTTAAGTTGGGTGGGAATGTAATTTTATATTTATAAGATTTTATTGTGATGATGTTGTTTTTACTTATATGATTTTATTGTAAGCCATCCTGAGCTACCTGTGGTGGAGTTTGGGATGGGGGAGAATTAAATTGTTTAAATAAATAAATAAATAAATAAATAAAATATTTAGATACTAGGCTGTTTTATTATATATATTAGGATTCTAGGATAGGAACATTTTGTGTTATACATAGGTTAGGTTTAGCTTAGATTCTGTATATATTATATAAATAAAATGATATTATTGTGTGCAGTTCTTTCTGTATCACAATGAGAAGGGGAAGGAGTTCAACTTCTGACAATTATTCTTCATTGGCACATGAAATCGATACCAATACCAAAAATCAAATCTTCGTTCGAAATCGGTACTGATAACTACAACAAAAACAAAAAACAACATTTCGTTATTAATGAAAATGACACATTTTAATAATGAAAATGAAAAATGAAAAACGACATGGGGCCCTGGTGCACACCCCTACAATTCACTTCATTTAAAAATTTTACTAGATCATTGATTATGGTGTGAGTAAGCAAACTTGTCGAACCTCAGCTTCAATAGTGAAGGGTTTAGACAGCCTACCAGTATTACCCAGTCTCAACACAGCTTTAGAATTTCAATGCAACTCTATTAATAAATGCAAAAGATGCTGATTAATGTCCATCTGTGAAAGCTTAGCCCGCAATCTGGACATATTCACTGAATCAAAGGCCCTAGAGAAGTCTATGAAGGCCACATATAAATTGCCTCTTCTTACCAAGACATACTTATCCACAAGATGTATGAGAGTAAAGCAATTATCCATAACTGACCTTCCTGCTCTTCTGCTAAGAACTGATTACTTGTCACCCAATCCTCAAGTTCTTCCAGTAGAAAGTGTGCATAAATCTTACTTATTACTGGGAAGACTAATCGGCCTATAGCAGGCTGGATCACATATAGTCTCCTTCTTAAAATAGGAACTATCACTGCTGTGCTCCAGAAAGATGGTAACTGCTTGCTGCGGGTAAATAGGGTGACCATCTTAAATAAAATTGGGTTCACCAGGAAATAAGTTCACGATACAGTTCAGCCAGTATAAAATCAATACCTGGGGCCTTGTGTAATCTCAACAGTGAAATGTATCGGAACACCTTTTCTTCCGTAACTTCAGGCAAAGGAATACTCACTAATGTATCCATCAGAGCACCAATATCATCATCATACTCAGCTGAGACCTGATTATTAAATGACCCTATAAACACTGGTTTTCAATTGGTAACCCAGGTTTCTTCCATAAGCTGGACAGCCTCACCTGAACTCCTTGGTCTGAAAAAAGAATTGATGATTTCCCAAAATTTGATTGAATCAAGGCTTGATGCAACCTGCAATTTGGCCTAGATTTGCGTGGATTTAATTGTCTTCTTATTATAGAGCAGATTCTGATAAGCTCTCCTGGTCCTTGTAATAGCCTCCCATGCATACAAGGATTCTTTTTATAAACCAAGCCTTTTGCAGGAGCAATACATCCAACTTTCCCAGTCTGCACTCCTTATCAAACCAACTAGGGTAAGACACAGCTAGACTGGGTTGAAATGGATAACATTCTGGTAACCAACTTCATAAAAGGATCAATCATTTTCTACAAAATACCCTGCGCCTCAACAAAGGAATCAGTCCTCAGACTGGCATCAATGAGTTGACAAAAAGCAATAGAACATAGAGCGTCCATAACTTGAGAACAGAAAGTACTGGACCATTTCACTCAGAGTATCCCAGGTTACTTAGAGTGCAAAGAAGGGATACAATTTTAGGTAAGAAACTAACAATACCCACTCTTATTCGGTAATGGTTACTTTCAGATCTTATTATAACTGCAAAATCTATGCAGATTTTATAACAAAATACAGATGATATAACACTCAATAACACTGGACCCAAGGGATGAATCAAAAGTGTACTCGAGTCCACCTATCGGAATCCTGTCTCCCCTTAAGAATAACCAAATTATGGGTCTCAAGCACCTTCAACAGGGCTTCATCAACTTTGTTGATCACTGTATCATTAGATAACATCAGGGGAATTTCCAAATAAGTCAGTGCTTCCATAGCATAGGACTATAGAATCTGGGATCCAATCATAGCATTTAAATCTCCAGCCCAAATCAGAATTGACTGTGGATAAGAAACCTCTTATCACTCCAGCATAGCATCCAGCTTGACCCAGACAGTCCTATCAAAAAGAGGGGATAATTCTGGGGGAATGGAAAGATTAATAGTTATATAAGATAAATTTCTATTTATTTATTTATTTATTTATTTCATTATTCTTTTACCCCGCACCCTCCCACTCACAGAGCACTCAGGGTGGCTTACAAAATATACAACAATAATAACAATACAAACAATAAAAGAAACACACAATATACAATTTAAAACTCATTAAAATACTAAAAGTATACAAAGGGCAGAACCCCCTCCCCCAACCCACCCTACTCATCTCCCTTAGGGATGTGCGAACACCGGGGGGGTTCGGGGTTCAGCTCGTTCGGGGTTCGGACGAACTCAAAACCATTTGGTTCAGCCGGGGGGGGCGATTTTCCCTCCCCCCTCCAGACTGCATGGGTGGAAGGGACGTTGGGGAGCACCTCCCACCCACCCAATTTTTTTAAACCTCCCACCCCAGGGATCGCCCTACCTGGTGGTGCCGGGGCTCTGGCCTCAGGTCCGGTGGCGAAGGATCTGGAGGCGGGTCTGGAGGCGGCAGCGCTCCGGAGTGCTTCAGGCTGCTACTAGGCCTTACGGGTCAAACCGGAAGACCTAGTAGCAGCCTGAAGCACTCCAGAGCACCATCACCGGCAGACCCGCCAGACCCGCTGCCACTGTCGCCACTGGTGCTGGACCCGGAGCCTGACCTACCTGGTGGTGCCGGGGCTCTGGCAGTGGGTCTGGCAGCAGCGGCGGCAGCGGCGGTGGGTCCGGTGGCGGCGGTGCTCTGGAGTGCTTCAGGCAACTACTAGGCCTTCCGGTTTTACCTGGAAGACCTAGTAGCAGCCTGAAGCACTCTGGAGTACCACCAACTCTGGCCCTGCCACCAGTCCTGTAGCTGCCAGACCAGGGGCCGGAGCCCTGGAACCACAAGGTAGGGAGATCCCTGAGGTGGGGGGTTAAAAAAAAATTATGAGGCTGGGCAGGGTGTGGGGGGAGGTGCTCCCCAACGCCCCTTCCACCCACGCAGTCTGGAGGGGGGAGGGGAAACCAGATTCCTCCCTGCACCCCACCCGAACCAGTTCATAACCCAAACGTTTTTCAGCCAGTTCAGGAGGGGGGCAGTTTGGATTCAGGGTGTTCGCGAACGGACCAAACACCCCAAGTTCGGGCCAAACTCCAAACTTACGAACTGCATTAGCACATCCCTAATCTTCCTCTCCAAAAACCTGGTGGAACAGCCAGGTCTTACACTGTCTTCGGAAATAGGGGAGGTCCAGGGCCAAGTGGGCCCCTGTTGGGAGGGAATTCCATTGCCTAGGAGCGGTCACCGAGAACGCCCTCCCCATCGTCACCATCCAGGTAACCCGGGGGACTTGGAGTTGGGCATCCCCAGCCGACCTCAGAGGCCGCAATTATAATCTGGGGCCTGAGGTAGTCCCCCAGGTAAGCCGGGCCCAGGCTGTTTAGGGCTTTTTAGGTCATTACCAACACCTTGATTTTGGCTTGTAAGATAATAGGCAGCCACTGCAGAGAACAGAGCACTGGTGTAATGTGCTCGCAGCGACCCGTCCCTTTTAAGAGATGGGCCACTGCATTCTGCACCAGCTGAAACCTCCAGACCGTCCCCAAGGGCAGCCCCACATAGAATGCATTACAGTAGTCTAATTGAGAGGTAATAAAGGCATGGATGATGGTGGCCAGATCCAAGTCTGAAACATATGGCCACAGCCGTTGTACCAGATGTAACTGGCAAAATGCTCCCCTTGCCACAGCCTCCACCTGGAGATCCAGGTCGAGCAGAGCTGTGGGTCGAGGAACACTCCAGACTATGAACCTGTGTGGTCAAAGGGGGGAAAACCCCATCAATGATGGGAGCCACCACCACCCCGGCCCTACCCACCAATATGACCTCCGTCTTGTCAGGATTCAACTTCAAGTAGAGTTGTATGTCATCGGCATACTGATGACAATGCATTCCGAACTCTCTTACAACCTCGCCCAAAGGTTGAATAATGCTCCCATGATCACCCACTCAACTACAATGCAATTCTTAACTAAAACTGGGAGTATTTTACACAAATCTGGGAGCTGAATAGAAACCAAGGTAGCAAACCCACCTGAGAAGTGCCCCCATCTTTTTTCCTTTCACTCCTGGTAGTGCAAATTTTGAAACCCTGAGAACTTGAATGAGTTCACATCAGGCTCCGAAAACCAGATTTCCTGGAAACAGAGAATATAATGACTACTCACGAACTCTCTCCACTCCTCATCTGTGAGTTTATTTTTAAGTCCGTCTACATTCCAGGAGAGCAAAGAAGCAGATGGAATATCCTTATGTCAAACTGCCCCTAGGGTTGCATCTAAGGGTACATCCCTTAGTTCTACATCCTATTCTCTAAACAGGCCTTAAGAACTTTCAAGCACTAGCATAATAGAAAAGCTGCTACCATCCAATAGATTCAGAATACAATCCTTCAAAGGACCAGTCTCATCTACTGTATCCCATTCTACAAAGGTCTGAAGGTATGTTCCAGAGACCTCAGAGGGGGAGGGAGAAGAAATTTCTCGATTTATTACACTCACTACCATCACCATAGAAGTCTGATACAAAGGTTGACTATTATGTGAGAGATTTGTTGTTATATGCTTAGAGCATCGAATGACTCTAGTGAACATTTTCTCAACTTTCCGTACAAATATTCCTGTAGCTCTTAATGTTTTATGAGCTCCATATAGCATTTACCATTTCACTACTGTTAAAAGTAATCTCCCATCACACAAATTGTCCTTTATCACAGAAGGCCCGAACGGAAGAAATCTCAATTGGTTGCAAAGCAAGTCTCATAGGTTGTTCAATAAAATTGTGAAAAGAAGAAAACATCTAATACAGACCCTCCTAATAAAATGTATATCTCCTCTTCTTATTAAAATTAAACATTAAATTGGAGTCCAACGATCCCGAGTTTCTTGTGACCATACCGTGGAAAAATAATTGGGCATGAACTTTACATATACAACTAAATTGTGAAGAAAAGGCCCATAAAACATTTCCGGCAACCGGTGAGGCAGATAACCTCTTTACCTGCAGAGTACTATTTGTCCTTGTTCTACCTCCGCCAACAAAGTAAGGTTGATAATTATTAGATAAAAGAGGGTCGTCATTGTCTGTCTGAGAAGATTTCCATCTGTACCATGCCACCTCACCGACCTGCAGCTGCAGTTATCCACCCAGCCTGGGGAACCACCGTACTGCCTGCATGTCTGTTTTTACCCATTGACTTCCAGTGCATAGAATTGGGCACTTTATCTGTTTGCTCCCTAATCTGGGGTTTTGTTCTTTTCAATTATTAATTACTAAATAGTTTTGTATTTTTATATACTTTCAGAAACTAAAATTATTTACCATTTGAGCTTGGTTACAGAACACTGTTTGCTAAGTCTACAATTAAGTGTCTGTATATAATAACTGAGTTCTATTACATTTTCACAACTTGAACAGGAGTAATAAATAGCTGCCGACAAGTAACTTTATGCCAAACAACATACTTCAAAAGAGGCCTTTTCTGGCCGTATACTTTAATGTGAGTACAACTTATGGGTTTGCTCCCAGCTCACTTTGGTTTATACACACATCTATTTTGCTATAGAGTTTTATGAGAAATCCTTTAATATGCTCACAGATTCTTAGAATATCCAATTACATAGCAAAAATGAGGAGAAGGGGGGAGTCATTAAATAAAAAAATATTTGAAGCAGTGAAGGAACCATTCTTCAGGCACTACTGGTCTTATAAAGCATTTTTGGCAAGACATTTTCCTTGAGGTCGCCCTGTGCTAAATACATAAAATTCAGAACACAAGGCATGTAACTTTACCTCTGCCCGTGGTATTTCTCAGAGATCTGCAGATTCATTGATCCACTGAGACGGTGACCATGGAGGGGTGAGACAGGAAAACACACTCACCTAAGAGCAACTTTTCACACTGACATTTGTTTCTCTTGCCAGTTTAGTAGAGTGAGAATTTCATCATTGGAAGGAGTCCTTGCTTTAGCCATTATCTTTGCTTTAAGCCATGTACAACGCTGGAAGTTATTCATAAAGATCTGTATTCAGAGGAAACTGCCAAAGGTTTTTTTCCCACCATGCTGGCAATTCTGGGGCCAATGGCAAACCCCCACGTGCGCGACTTATGTGTGGACATGTGTGTAGAGTCGCAGATGCATACACCATATTCCTCATAGCAGGGCTGTGCATGAGTCATGTGTGTATGTGTACACTCACATAAACTTGTGCGGGGATTGGCCCCACCATTAGACTGTCAAATTGAACATGGTTTCCCTTAGCTATTCTCCCCAAACCTATGCAGCATGCTCTTGCTATTAAGACAAAAAAGATATTCCTGAATGCTAAACTGAAAACATTTTTTTTGTTGTTTTAAAGTTGAAAACACTGAGTTGTGTGTATTGTCTTTTTAAAACAAACCAACAACCTCATAGTGATAAATACTAAATATATTATAGGGGTAGCATTTTGCCATGGTAGTTAGTGATTTTCATGACAGAGACATAGGGGGACAAGCGGAAAGTCTCAGAATGGTTACCCAAAAATGTAGGATTTGCTACATCGACATACAAAAGAGGTTTTGAATACTAAAAGACTGTTCCTCTAATCATGATAAATGCTAACATACGTACAATTAAAATCAATACTACAAAGACTACTGTTTTTGATTGCTAAGAAGGTAGAAGACAGTTGTTGTATGTGAAGTTTTCCAGGATTCTAAAGCAGTCTGGTGTACATTGCCAAGTTGCCATGCTTGGAGACAATCCAAGGTCAGTCCAAGGCTGACCCAATCATGCTACACACTGACTGTGGGCTCATTCAGACATGCTCTAAACAGCACTTACAAGTGTCAGTGGCTGGATACAAATGTGAAGAATGTGCGCCCAGATGACCTCTGAAAAGGCGCTGCATGTATGATTGAGCTTGTTGGCGCACTGGCAGGTGCACTCTACCGATCTGGTTTTCCAGCCTGTCAGTGCGCCAACAAGCTCAATCATGCATGTGACGCCTTTTCAGAGGTCATCTGGCCACAAATTCTTCACATTTGCATCCTGCCGCCAGCGCTTATAAGTGTTCTTTGGAGCACATCTGAATGAGCTCTGCGTGCCAGTGGCAGCAGCCCCTAAAGTAACTGAGGCTTAACTGGGAGAACACCTCAAATCCCTCTCCCCCATCCTATCTCACGAGGTGTTTTCAAACTAGATACTACCATGCACGGCCACCAAGAGACCACTCACCCAAATGTCTGTCTGAAGGTGGAGCAGGGGGATGCCTGCTCCTGTGAACCATTCAGTATCCACTCATGGCCACTCATGGGGCACTGTAAAAAAAAATTTAAAATGCTCCATGTGGGGCAAGCCAAAAAAGTTCATGACAACAGGCACCCAAGTATCTCCTGCCCGTATGAACTTGGGTGCCCACACCATCAGACAGGCCCCACATTCATAGTATTTGTGGACAGAGGACACAGTCTTTGCAAGTCATAGGAACTGGTTGAGAATGCTGTGGAGTCTAGTTCCTCAGTGCTCATGGCCAGGATATGTCAATTTCAAAGGCCAACCCAGTGCGCTTCCCCCTCCCCCATGGTTCAAAGCAGGAAAGTGTGTGCCAGCTGCCTAAGTAGCCATGCAGGGAGCCACCTGTTAGAATCCCTTCCCATACACTCCATCTGAGTGGCTGCTCCACAGCTATGGACTCTCCCTTCCCCAAAAAACACCCACAGAGGGGAGTGGGGAAGATGGTTGAGAGCTGAGCTCCCAGCCCGAGTTCACTGCCACCCTCTGAGCATCCAAACCAAAATGACTGAAAAAACGCTCCCCCAGAAAAACAAAACAATTATCTGAATAAAACAGGAATTAATAGTGGTTTTGATCAACTTAGATAAACCTGATTTGAAGCGGGTGAAAGCAACAGATCAGGTATTCAAT
>QEPC01009758.1:27106-43532 GCA_003113815.1 Sphenodon punctatus
ACCGCTATACACTTCCCCATTATACATGGAATTTCTATCCACAGAAATCCAGAGTACCGTTTGCTTCCTTTACAATATTAATCCTGCTTGACTCAATGTTGTCTCTTTCACATAGCACCACCCCACCACCAGCTCAATCTACTCTCTGTCATTTCAATATATTTTGTATCCTGGTAATATCATGTCCCATTGGTTGTCCTCATTCCACCAGGACTCTGAGATTCCTGTTATATCTATATCCTCATTTAATGCAATGCACTCTAATTCTTCCATCTTACTTTTTAGACTTCTAGCATTTGTGTATAGACATTTAAAGGTATCCTTTTATTTTTAATCTGGTTATTGTAAGTAACTGTTTTAGTTATTTGGGGATCAATAGAGTTTGACAGTTGCAAACTGATTTCCACCTGACCTCTCTGGGGATTTTTCCTGTCTTCTATATTCAGAAACTCTAATTCCACTGAAATAATGGCATCTTTTGCAGCTGCCTCGGCCCGAACCATGTGCTGCTCCGCACCTGTCAGCTTTCTCCCAGTTTTTAGTTTAAAGACTACTCTATCTCCTTTTTAATGTTTAGCGCCAGCAGCACCATTGGTTAAGGTAGAACGTGACTGTCAGTATTTTAACCAAATGAATAGAAAAGCAATTGAAGTATGATTATGTTTCTCAGGCCCTTTTCAAATGGGCCGTGGTGGTTGGGGGGATGGGTGTGTGCAACCAGCATTGGCGCTGATTGCTCCGTGTGTGGGTGATGTGTGGAGGTGTGTGAAGCATGCACACACGCATGCACCCCCACCAGCAGTGTTCCCACAGGACCCTGCCTGCAGTGACCCATGGCATTCCTATGGATGCCCCACTCACACACGTGTGTGAGAGGGGGCGCCCATTTGAAAAGGGCCTCCGATGGTATTGTGTCATACATTATGAAATACATTATGAAATGCTTGAAATTCCACCTTCTCCATCTTTAGTCGTAAGTAGGAAAGTAAATTCCCTGCATCCCAGGCTTAGACACCAAACATCTGGCATATTTTTAAACCCCCATCTGTGACACAAGGTCATAGAACCAGAGAATCCATGCATTATGGTGCCGAGCTTGGGATGTAATGGATGTATTTATTTGCAATGTTTAGACATGGTCTCCAAAGAATGTTAAACAATTTTAGTTGGAGCACTGGCTTCTGCAGACACAGACACTGGAACAATCATAATGACTTTGAGACAGATGAAAGTGCTCCTACAGAAAATATTAGAAGAGCTTTACAGAAAAGTATTCACTTGTGGAAAATGAACATGAATTATTCAAACTCAAATTAAATTGTCTGCACAAAAAATGAGATCACTAGAGTGTCTTTGACTGGAATTTATTTGAAATCCTACATTTACTGTACAGTAGATGGGGAAATCTAGTGAAATAACTAGGTGAAGAGAAAAGTAGGTTTTAGCCATCCACTTTTGTTTTGGACTTCAGAACAATAATGCCCACTATTTTCAGATAATCGGGTGCTCAACTCAGTGCTTGGGTACTGATCGGACAGCTGATAGACTATTTAAAAATGTCGGTACTACCCACAGGTAGCAAATCCGCTGCCCATTTCAGCTCTATCATGATCCCTGTTATTTTTGTTATCACATAGATGTTCCTCAATACCTTTAACAAAATATAAGTGCAACAGTTCCCAAATGAGATCCCATTTTGAGACAAATACAATCTTCCATCCCCCAAAGCATCAAATGCATGCAGATTATGACAAATAGCCATTGGCATTCTGAACCGGTCTGCAGAAGTCATGACATCACACAATCCATACATTTGGAACCAGGATCCTCAGGAATGTTGGAGAGGTCAGGCTGCTCCTAGAACATCCAGGAGAATATTTTGACTCCCATTGACTTTAATAGTGGAGGACTGTCCTATGTGTTGGTGTTTCCAGACAGCGCACAGTAGCACGTTAGCAACACAATCCTTGTAGAGGATGTAATGTGCTCCTCTTCTCCAGTTTAATTGCTTTTCTTTGCAATGAAGAGGGCAGGGTCATGGATCAAACTGTGCCAACTTCAATTCTCTCCCTTCAGTTAGATTAGAAGGCAGAGCATGATCCCACAATTTATTGCATGAGATTTTCACAAGCATTCAGCATAATTCATCTTCCCCTGAAGTCAGCTGTAAAACTTTCATTGACAACAATAATAAGAGTTAGGGGTAGGTTGAATACTACTGATTGTCACACTCACTGTGACTATCCATCTGTCTTGTTATGTAACATAAGAGTCAGAGAAGGATCTTTAGGACTGAAACAGGTACTTAATTTAGTACCTGCCGGTAATACCTTCATTTTGGGGTACCTCATGGGTTACCGTTACCTGGAGTGGATACCAATGCACATAGTACCCAGATACCTGAAAAATCAGTAATATTTACCAATTACCATTACCAGTCTCACTGTCCATGTAGTTTTAAACCACTTAGCTGCAGTAGTTCCCCTTTCAAAAGTCACCAAATAAGCATCAGGGTCATCTGTGTCCATCATCTTAATTAATGGAAGTCCATGCAGCACCTCCTCTCGTTTTCCTTGACCTAATTTAAAATTAGAGGAGAGGGTACGTAGCAATTGGTCTTGATACCCTTGAGCTTGCTGTGTTGGGCCATTATCTGTGCTTGAGACTGCTGCTGTTGTTGAATATAGGTCAACATAGTATTGTGTTGTTTAACCACTAATTCCAGCAGATTCTTTACAGACAGGGCCAGCTCTGCCTCAGCTGCTCTGGTTCCCCCTTCATTGCTTCTAGTTACTCTCAAAGGGCTTTCTAATACACAATCACAACTCCAACAGGTAGAATCCAAAAGCAAAACAAAATGGCGACTTGTCACAAAATGACTGCTGAAGTGGGGTACAGGTCCAGCAGTCACCAGCGGGTAGCACTATACCTGCATTCTCCACCACATGTTGTAGCAGGGGGTCTTCCCAGGGCCACATGGAGGTGTTGGGGTGTCTCTGGGGAATTAGCAAACCTCACTGCCATGCCTATTCAACCCTCAGTTGGGCTGTATCCCCTTAAGAAGAGGTTTAGACTATGTGGGGTACCCACACCCTTAGCTCCAACCTCCTCTTATAGCCAAGGCCTACGCCTTCAAGAGTGTACTTAGTATATGGGTTTTATACCCTTAGTATCCTCAGACCTGTCTGGGTCAAATAGAGTTTTTCCCTTTTTTATTTATTTATTTATTTATTTATTTATTTAATGGATTTCTATACCGCCCCATCCTGCAATGCAGCTCGGGGCGGTTTACAACAATAAAAACAATTTAAAACTTTTAAAATACAAATATAAAACATATAAAACAGGGCAACATACAATAATGAGTAAATAAAAGGTGGGGGATTAAAAATCACCCCCCCCCCCCCTCCCTCCCAAAGGCCTGGGCAAACAGCCAGGTCTTACAGTTTCGCCGAAATATCAAAAGGCTTGGGGCCAGGCGAGCTTCCTCCGGAAGGGAGTTCCACAGCCGCGGCCCTACCACCGAGAATGCCCGCTCCATCGTGGCCCCCCGCTTAACACGGGGGATCTCCAGGAGGGCACCCCCGGCAGACCGCAGGAGTCGTTCCGGGGCGCGAAGGGCGAGGCGGTCCCTAAGGTAAGAGGGGCCAAGGCCGTATAGGGCTTTATAGACCCTCATGGTTCTCTAGTAGTCCTGGTGGTCTAAAATAGGCAGGCAGGTCCCACCTGATCTGTTCTGTCTCCTCTTCGTCCAAACAGTATCTGCAGACAAGGGTCCAGGGGGTCTCACTGGAGAAGCTCCAGTGACAAAGAGGAGGGAGCTGAAGCAGTAAGCTCCTTCTCCTACGACCACCTTCAGCAGACTGAGCTCAGGCCCTTTATACGCCCTGGGCAGTAGGAACACTCAGTTCCAACTGGCCTTATTGAGCATGTCTGGGGACTTAGAGCTCAGAAGGCTTTCTTGGGCTCTACTGAGCATGCCCCAGGACTTAGACTCCACGGGGCTTTTGAACCTCAACTGGTTATGCTCTAAGTTTGATGCCTGGCTATGTAGCTGCTTGGCAGCACAGTAATAGGGCTCTTACCGGCTCAGAGGAACCACCCTATTACATCAATGTTCTGGGACATTGGGTACCCAAATTGTATTGGGTACCAATTGGTATATCTTCATGCATGGAGAAACTGCTGTTTTTGACAGTTGCTCCATGCGTGTGTGGTGGGTGGAGGTGGGTGTGCATGCATGTTCGCGGAATGTGCACACATGCATATCCATCCACCTGCCGCAGCATGTACACGAGACTCACCCACGCATAAACATCCAGATTTCTGGGTGTTTGTGTGTGTGTGCTGTTCCTTTAAAAAGGGCCTTTGTGCATATCAGCTTTCAACTCTACACCATCTTCCCATTGTACACTTGCATTCAGCCCACCCTCCATATGAAGTTTATCAGCTGACACTAGCTTTATCAGCTGATACCAAGTAAATGATTTCAGATCGGCATGTACACAAATGTCCTTTCAAACAGGCCTACACATACTCTTCCCTACTCCCCCCCCCCATCAAATGAATCTTTTACAGAATGTTGCGCAATATTTTTAAACTAGTTTTTTGCAAATCATAAATAGACAGACACGACCTATTATTTCTAACCTGGCAAGGTTCCAAAATTACACTCCCACAACAGACTTGTAGGGGAAATGTGAAGGGGGCATTTTGCTTTTAGTGACATTGACATGAAATGTGATTTAGTGATTCCACATCTGCTACTAATTAAAGTTACAACTAAAACAAACAGCCCCCCACCCCACCCCACACACATAAACCTTTAGTTAACTTGACAAGGATATCCATCAGTTATAGAAAGCCTCAGGTGTAGCCCACGAAAGGCCGCATACTGATTCCTGGTTTTCAACTCTCTGAAACCTCACCTCTTTGGACTGCAGAGAAACGCCACAAGAAATGGTGGTTTTGAGGGTTTCCTGCAGAAATACTACAGACATGGTTGTTGTTTTAGTATTTTGCTGAGACAGAAGAGAAAAGGCCTGAGGAAAATTCCTAGACACAGAAAAGCAATTTTCCTCCCACTCCACCCAGTTACCTTTTTCATTTTGCTATGCTAATTCTTGCACTTGTTGGTCTGGAAAACTGCTGAACAATTCTAAAAAGATTAAATTAGTGGTGAACCACAAATAAATCAGCTTCCAGACACTGGAGATGATTACTCAAGTGCCCACAACCATATCTATCTAAGACACGTGTGTTCTTTCAAGTTTAGTCCGCAACTCATGCTGTGTCATGTTACCTTGCATCATCAGTAAGATCAGGTCTGATCCTGCTAGGGGCCGAGCCTCAAACATTTCTGCAGAAGTTAATCACACTCAGGGGTCTTCAGTCTTTCGCAACATCAGTGCCCATGAAACAGTTTGAATGATCAAACCAACGAATGTTTTAAATTTAAAACAGGACACTTCTGTTTCCTAGTCTGATAGCTATCACTGGATAGCAGCTGCTTTAACAGAAATGTCTGGCAAGCCAAAATAATGTCAGAATTAATTGGGAAACTGGTATTTATGGGAAATGGCCATGTGCCAGTGGGCTGCAAAAGCAAACAGTGTCAAGTAAATTGGCATATCTAATTTTATCCTGGTGCTGGTAATTACATTTCTCTACACAATGGCTCCTTTATTAAAATAATAGGATCCTGTAAAATGTATAGGTGTCACAGCATTTATTATTAACCCATTTTGTACTTGATTCTTGAGAATTTCATTGAAAAAAAAATCCTTCTGAGCAGTGCTTTCTGCCTTTTCATCTCACATTAGTGTCTAACTTGTCCATTATTATGGGTGCTTTCTGATTTATTGGCTGTGTTGCATGGCGCTATCTACAAGTTGATACATAGATAAATGTTCAGTACTTTATCACAGACACACTAGAGCTGAAATAGGTAGCTCAGTAGCAAGCCATGGGTAATACCCACATACTTGAGTGCCATCTTGGGTTATCTGATCACCAATTAGGTATCGGGATACATGAAAAACAGATAATTTCCTAGACTGATTTATCAATTTTCCAGTTACCAGTTGGTAAATTGGGACTGAAAACCCAACTCGAAATTCTGGGAGTGGAAGTCAACATTTCAGGGCATTCTGGGACATCAGGTACCAAAATCAGAGCACAATTGGCTACTGATTGATATCAATATTTCTGAGATTATTTGGGTAGCAGACATTCAACAGGTATGCCCAGTCATTTTAACTCTAATCACCATACAAATGGCCAGTCTAATATCATTATACACAATTTTGACCTTATTTCTGAATACTCCTTTGCACTGATGAATGTCATGATCTAAACTCCACGTCCTCCATTTTGAAGTTGGATCTCCTGTTGGATCAGAGAAACTACATCATTGGCCCTCCCTCAGAAACTGAAGTCTCAGGTGACTTAGACACAGTCCTACACAGTCGGTAGGACCATTCTGTGAATGATCTGTTGGAACACTATGGTTATCTGTTGTCCATTGACCATCAGTATGAGGCTCCTACATATTTCACAAAGTGTGTTTCGGTGGTCAGTGATAGCAAAAATATACTCCAGTGGGAGAAGTCTTTTCTCTCCAATAGTGGGTGATTGAAGCATTTGTGATGTCCATTCTAGAGGAGGGGTCCCCAAGGACACTAATAGTCCTCAGAGCTATTTTATAAGGCCTGCCAGACCATCCAAGGCTGACACTCCGGGTGCTTTTACAGACAGAAGCCCTGGTTGTGCCCTCACCAGCCCGCTTCACCCTGGTTTGACCAGTCCATCTAAAGGTGTGGAAGTGGAGCAGGCTGCCCTCATTGTCAGCACTTCAGAACATCTCAAAGCACACCTTGTCAAGAGAGGCGGCCAAAACCAGGGCAGCAGGCAAATATAGAACATCTGTCCATCTAAAAGGGCCTGTTGATCCCCCACCAAAACATGGCCCCACCTAGATCATAGATTCCAGTGGATTAAATGGTCAGAGCGGTCCCTAAGTGAGTGCGGCAATCATGACTCCCCACACCCACACCCAGCCCTTAAAGGAAAAAACATGAGATCCAACCATCCATTGATCACATATACACCAAAACCCTGCAGGGAGAAGGGAGGCCAGCACCAGCAGATGCCCAGGGGGATGGAGGAACAGCTGCAGAAGCAGGACCCATGGGCAATGGAGGACAGGAGCTGGTCCAGCCAGGTTGGGTCATGGCTTGGTGGTGGAGGACCAGTGGCCAATGAGAGGCTACTTACGGATATCCCTCCTACTGTCTCTGCAGGCAAGCATTACTCCCCAAACACTGCAACATTGTGGGCTCCATCTAAAAATAGAAACATCCCCCCCTCCACTCCCCAATGGCCAGTAGAAGGGTGTGCCCTGGTCTGAGGATGGGAGCACGGCTATCACAGTCATGTGGGGGGAAGAAAAGGTCCAGGGTCTGCTAAAAAAAATATCATAGAAAAGGTGTCTTCAGCTAATGAAACGTTGAGCCTAAAGGCTTCACCAATGATGCCAATACACTATGTGGTAAAACAGTTAGAATGTGGTGGGATCTGAGTGCTTTTATGAACAGCAGTCACAATTCTGCCTGGACCAGCCCACTTCACCCCAGTTTGACCTGTCCATTTAAAGGTGTGCAAGTGGAGCAGGTTACCCCCACTGGCGGTACTCCAGAACATCCCAGAACATACCTCGCAAGCTGGTGCTTGACTTCCAGGGTATCTCGGAGCAGATGGGGAACAACAGGTTCATAAACCAATGCTGGCAGTGGACAAAGGACCTGCAGCATGGAAATAAAGAGATCCATGATGGCAACTGCAAGTCCAGCCACAGAAGGCAAACAACCTCTATTTTGACCTGCTGGGCCAGTTCCTCCAGAAGTGTGGTTCAACTGTGGTTTTCCAGCTGCATGGGAGTGCACAGTGCAGTCACCCAGGGCTGGGAGCAGGTGGATAAGCAACCCCCTCCCTCCACCCCCCGGCCTGCCAAAACTGAGCTCAATCCAACTTACCCTGGCCCCTCCTGCGAACCCCTGCTGTTGCTGAATGAACCTCTGGCCAGGGAGGAGAAGCTGGTGGAGGAGGAGGATGGGAGCAGCACCTTCACCCTCCACATGCTGTCCCCCAAGTCTGATGAGGCAGGCAGAAGGCGCAGAGGACAGTGAGGATGCGGAGGAGAAGAGTGAGAAGTCCCTTTGATGGGGGGGGGGATAGCATGGAGATGCCAGGCCCAGAGGGGTGAAGCAGACACAGAGAGCCATGCATCTTCATAACAGTCACCCTATACCATGTGAAAAGGTGCCCAGGAGAATATGGTGTCAGGACACACTGGCTTCATGTGGGAGTGGTGAGTGTGCCCATTGGGTGGGAGGGCACTGTGAGGGGATAGGGAGTGTAGCAGCCAAACTGGCAGTGCATGGACGGTGAATGTGTGAGGGGGCACTAGGGCACTGACTGCAACAGGTGGGTGGGGGACACACATCAGGGAACAGAGTCTGGAGTGGGGCAGTATAGAAAGTTGATCTCCAGATGAAGCGCAGGTGAGTTGAGGCAGCTGCGGCTTGGTTGGTGGGTCTCAGACCTGCCAGGGAATGCTGACAGTAAGCCAGGCTGGAGAGCGGAGTTGGGAGACAGAGCAGAATGGGAGAATAACAGTGGTGCTGCCTGAGCTCAGGTAAAATTGACCAGGTCTGAAATTAACAAGTGGGGAAAGATACTGAGCGGCAGAGAGCAAGCTGAACTGAGCCTTTTTCAAATTTTAATACTAAACAGAATTTTAGTTTCTGCTGCTCGCTTCACTATTATTAGTATTAAGACTAAAGTATCTAATAGTGCACTTTAGTATTAATACTAAATGAGTACTCCCATCCCTACTGTTTACTGCCTGCTGTCCATGCACCTTGGGGTCTACTGCCTGTGGGGCAGCATACAGTAAATATCTTCATAGGTATGGGGCATCACTCCTAATTCAAAACATCTCATCCTGCTCCATTCCCCGGGTTGTGGTGTGTGTGGGCTCGGGAAGTCGTATCGGAGGGGGCATGCCTTTTGCCGGCACAGCTTGCTGCATGTGCGGGGTGTGTTCGTGCCTGAGCACCGGTGGACTTTCCACTCGCTGTGCCTGCCACCAGTGTAAGTCAGTAGTTGGATTTCACCATCTGTATTTAAGGGACATTTTTCAGAAACAGATATCTGGATAGAGACCATGAAAAGGAAAGTTTACTGCTGCAAGACAGCAGTGTCAGCTGGAGACAGGAATTTCAGAATAGCATAATACATATTCCCAGAGGAAAGATGACTGATGGCAAATGCTGTTAGGCACATGGGGATGGACAAGGCAGAGTCTTTACAGGGTCAGGGCCAAACCAGAGTCCTGATGGGTTCCAAAGAAACAACATATCAGAGGGGTGGTAGAAGTGCAGAGTCAGAGTCCCGGCTAAGGTCACAGCAGCATCAGTTAATAGTTTATTGTATCAACCATAGGTTATTACAAAAGACAATAAACGCACAACTTAGCTTAAAAACTCCAACAAAAGTCAAATCCCCCTAAAATTTTTACAATAAAACAATAACCCTTTAAACAGTCTTCAGAAGATTTAAACAAAATAATATTTCAACTAAATTGAGTTAATACCCTTTTTAACCAACAAACATAGATTTAGATTTAAATACACCATAAGAGGTTTTGACATGTAGAAGGCTTTAGTTGTGTTTCAGAATAAATATCCTCCTTTCCTTCGCAAGAGTATACAAATACAATTATACAACTGAAACATAAAAAGTTATAGCCTTAATTTAATTAACCGAGGGGGAATTATTATTCTTGAGTGGGCCCTAACTCTTTCACAGAGCTTGAGTGCGGGAAACTCTTGGCCCCTGGATAGTTCAATTCAAACCCCTTCTTATAAAACACAGACTTATCCCACTCCCCCTCCAAAGGGGAAGTGGGATTGTAGATAAAATAAATGTATTGTGTGGGCATGGCTATTACAATATAACTATGGGAACTAATACAATATAAAAATGCGAATAAAAATAAATAAATACAATAATAAAGTCCTACCCTAAACTTATCTAGCCAGGTTAACAATCACTTACAGCCCTTTTAGACCAACTACAAAACTACCGTTGGGAGATTTTTTTTACATCTACGAGCAGCAGTCATGGCAAATCCAGCCACTGCGCGGGTCAGAGCTGAGTCTATAGGGCTAAGAAACTCACATAAGCAGGAATTTGCATTATCTATAGAGATCGAAAAAAGGACTATACCAAAATATTTTTCCCTTAAATCCACCAAGGAAGGGCACCAGAAGAGAACATGGGAGAGAGATTCGGGCTCACAGAGCTCAGAGAGTACAATACCAATTCTCCCTGGGAATCCCTGCATATCGACCCTCTAGAAAGGCTGAAAAATAGGTGTTGCATCTGAGTTGAGTAAATGCCAGTCTTGCTGCTACATCAAGCCAGGCAAATAAATAATTACCTTTAACCCAGGCAGAAACCAGAGGAAAATAAGCAGGCGCGGTTTTCTGTACACTTAAGAGGGAATTATCAATCTGGAGTTCCTGATCAGCCAATCTTTGAGTGACAAGAGATTTGGGGACCCCACCTCCCCACGGCACTGCCATGGACGCCCCCCGGGACCCCTAAGCCGCCGCCTGAGAGCGGGGCTTACACTCACCTACCTGCTTAGGACATGGGTCACATGCTATTCACGAGAGGTGGAATACACAAGAATATCATCGAGGTAGGCAATGACATAAATATCCAGAATGTCCTGAAAGATGTCATTGATCAGGTGTTGGAAGGCGGCCGGTATGTTTTCCAGGCCAAATGGTATGACCAAATGAGGCAGAATGTGGGCTCGCACAAAGGTTCCCCAGCAAGCACCTACAGGGCTTCTCCAAGTGGCCCCTTTGCCCCTAGGACCTTGGCAACGGATCAGGCTCGATTTTGTTGTGGAACTGCCTCCATCATGACGGTATACCGTAGTACTCATGGTAGTAGACCACTTTACAAAATAAGCGCATTTCATAGCATGCAAAGGCCTTCCGACAGCACGTCACACTGCATTGCTATTCATTCAACACATCCTGAAACTTCACGGCTGCCCTCAAGAGATCATCAGCGACTGGGGATCACAATTCATCTCACGCTTTTGGAAAGCACTATTTCAAGCACTCTAAGTGACCCTTAAACCCACCACGGCCTACCACCCACAAGCTAATGGCCAGGTAGAGTGGGTAAACCAGAATATGGAACAGTTTCTTCACTGCTATATTAACTACATGCAGGACGACTGGTACATGTGTCTCCCTTTAGCGGAGTTTGTGTATAACAATGCCCCGAATGCCTAGCTAGGGACATCTCTTTTTTTTGTGTCCTATGGGTTCCACCGCTGAATGGGGGCTGTCAATGTACCTCCAGTCCCTGTACCCGCTGCAGGTGCATTGGTTCACCAACTCCAGGAAGCCCAAAACATTGCTAAATGAGTCCTGGTGCAAGCTCATCAACAATATAAGCAGCAGGCCAATGCCCATCATCGAAGGGGGCCCTCGTTGCGCCCCGACGATCTTGTATGGATCGATCGCCAGCGCTACCCTTCAACACGGCCATCTTCCAAGTTAGATGCACAATATCCAATTCTCTGCCAAGTAAATGAGGTCACGTACACAGTAAAATTGCCCCCACGCATACAGATTCACCCCACATTCCATGTATCCCTATTGAAAAAGGCAGCCACCACAGGGGACCCGGACCACCCACCAACTCTGGGTCCAGTGGTAGGCACCAATACTAATGGGGATTATGAGGTTTGGGCCATACTGGACACAAAATTCAGCTGTGGGTGGTTGCATTACCTAATAGATTGGGTGGGCTATGGCCCCAATGAATGCTCATGGGAACTGGCAGCGAATGTGTCAGTCCCCAGGCTCATTCGCACCTTCCACTTGCATCACCCCGTGAAGCCCGGACCCTCCTGGGCCCTGGGGAGGGGGCCTCGAGGGGAGGGTATTGTAAGCCCTGCTCTCAGGCGGTAACTTAGGGGTACCAGGGAGTGTCCATGGCGGTGCCATGGGGAGGCAGGGCTTCACCCAGCACTGCCCAGCACTCTCCGCCAGGGGTGCCAGTTGCCACAGGAGCCAGCCCCACGCTGCACCCATGGACACACCTCCGGCACCCACACATAGCACTGGCATGGCCCTGCCCCCTCTGTGGCGTTCTGAGCGCCTGCGGGCGCATGCGGGGGCGGGACCATCAGTATAAGGTCAGCGCTGGTGATTGCAGAGAAACTGGCTCCTGCCTGTGAAGCCAAGTAGAGTGCTTTATCTTTGTTAAACTTGTCCCTGAGATCATGTGCATGTTGCGTGTGTTTGATAATATTAGCCCCAAGAGATTGAACCCTACGTGCGTCTTTGTTTTCCTGTGTTGCCTTCCTATGTATTTCTGAGTGAGAGTGCTGTGTGTGTCGTGTGGATCCTCCCTTCACCCACCAGCTCCTGGCCCCCTCCTGATTCCCCTGTGTGTGAGTCTTCACCTCCTTTCCCTCTCCCCTTCCCTGAGGCACACGCCCCCGGACCTCACGGCTCTTTCCCCACGGGTTGCCCCACTCCTCCCTTTATGTGGTGTGGTTGTGCTGAGCGAATGAGCTGGGCTTGGCTCAAGGCTCCTGGAGTACTCTGCACCCTATGATGATAGAGGCCTGATCTCAGTGGGATCATATGGGCCACAATTCTATCCTGATGGGTATTTAGCTTCCACCTCGTGTGAGCAGAGTTGGGGCTCGAGCTTTGCATTGCCTGCTAGCTCCCCCTTGTTGAGTGTGTTCTCCCCCCACCCCGGTGACACTGAGGCAGGAAGGGAACAGAAACACTGGGGTAGAGGGTATGCAGTATGAAGCAGGAGCACATGGGTAGGAGTCAGGAACCAGAAGACAGGAGCAGTTGTTCAACAGGCAGCGAACAAACACAAGAAGAAGCCAGGTTGTTGCTATGGCTGGATCCTGCTTCTTATCACATGCCTTTTATACAGAGCATGCCTGGTCAAGGGCCAATCAGGGCATGGTGTGCAGTAGCCCCATTAGACTGTCCAATGGTCAGACAGGACCAAGTCAAGGGCTAAGTCTAGTTGAACTGATGGTGTAGGGGTGCCAGCCACCAGCATCAGGGTCTCAGGACACTGATTCAGAATCAGGTCCTTACAAATGTTGTTTATTTAGATTTATACCCTTGACTCAAGGCAGCTTCCAGTATAATTGTATGGCCTCCGGCAGCTGCCAAGGAGCATGGGTTATATTCACACTTGGGGAAATACTAGAAGCCTCTGATTAACTACTTCACAAACCCACCTTTCTATTGTACTAAGAGGCCTAGTATCTGTTTTCATTTTTCTGTTTCATGGATATTGCTTCATTACTACCTGATGATGGAGGCAAGAATGATGGGTAATTGCTGCTAATGGTTCCTTGAGTCTTATTCTTAGTGCAAATGGATGTGTGGCAGGTAGTAATTATGGCAGATTCCATGTAGGAGCCCTCCTGATTTACTTGTAAGACTAGTTTTTCTGACTCCAAAATAACAGTTGAATTTTGTATTGTGTCAAGAAAAAACAAACAGAAAACCCCTTTCCTTCTTAATTTGAAAGGCCTTTTTACTGGTGTCAGTCCTGTTAAATGGCTCAGAATACAATTTTCCTTTTGACTATTTCTAGAAGTATCAGTTTACACTGCAAAAACTACCTAAAGAACAAAGCATATCAACCACACACAAAAAATTCACATATGTGGAATTAGCTAGGCTTAGCATAGGCAGGTTCATGCTGGCAATTACATAGTTGCTTCTAGATGCTTAACACTTGGACTTCCGTTAAGTGTATTTTTGTTGTAAAGCTCTGTCTAGTAACCTACTTATCTTCCTATGCACCTAAGATGAACTTCTCTCATCCATGCATAACATGTCCCTTGCTCGCCTTATTGGCTGCTCTGTAGCATAACAGTAGCCAAATAAGTACAGCGTATTGGCTTTAGGGGTGGGACACTCGGTATTGCCAAGAATCGAGAGTGGCCGATAATGGCCCTCTCGGTTCTAATCCGATAATACCAATATTTCTTGGTATCAGCAATATTGGTTCTTTTACATTATTGGATTTTTAACATTGCAGTTTTCCCCATTGACGTCAATGACAAAAACTGCAATGTTAAGATCCAATTCTGATAGATATGATAGATACGATAAATGGAGATCCGATACCAATAAACAACCTATACCAAGAATTTCCCAAAGTCCCATCCCTATTTGATGGAGTTTTTCTGCCTTCTGGTTTAATGTGTTTTCTGGTGGCAGCAGTAAAAAAAGCAAACAGAATTTTAGGAATCATTCGAAAAGGGATAGAGAATAAAGCTGAAAATATCATCATGCCTCTATAGTGCATTCTTGGTGGCCTCACCTCGATTGTGGAATTCCCTCTTGGTGGAGGACCGGATGGCCTCAGACCTCCCTTCCTTCCAGTGTATGATGAAGACCTGGCTGTTCCACCGGGCGTTTGGTGGGGGAGAGTTTAGGGTGGAGAGTTGTGAGTTAGGGAGGGGGAGGGAGATCTTTTGTTGTTGTTGTTGTTGATTTCTCTTTTATTGTGCTGTTTTAGCTGTTGTTTTATTGGTTTTATGTATAAACCGCCACGAGTTGCCTGGTGCAGGAGAGGTGGGGTAATAAAATGAGTTAAATAAATAAATAAATAAATAGATTTATGGTACAACCTAACCTGGAGTATTGTGTGTGCAGTTCTGGTCACCCCATCACAAAAAAAAGACATAGTAGAACTAGAAAAGGTACAGAGAAGGGCAACAAAAATGAAGAAGGGTATGAAACAGCCAGGGCCATCTCTAGGCATGTGCAACATGTGTGGTCCCACATGGCCCTGTGCCAGCTTGGGTCCTGTGCCTGGGGTTGACATCCTTATGCAATTTATTTAAATTAGGAAAATTAGGCCCTGCGTCAAGACTTTGAACATGGCCCCACATGGTCCTGCAAATCCTGGGGTCAGCCCCGGGAATGGCTCCCATATGAGGAGAGGCTTGATAGGTTATGGCTCTTCAGCTGGGGAAGAGATGACTGAGAGGGGATATGATAGAAGTTTATAAAATCATGAGTGGTGTGAAACACATAAATAGAGAGTGGTTATTTACCTTCTCTAAAAGTACTAGAACAAGTAAATTAAGTGGTAGCAGTGTTAAAACAAATAAGAGAAAGATTTTTTCACTCAGCGCACAATTATCTTGTGGAACGTACTGCCAGAGAAAGTGGTCATGGCCGGTAGTGCAGCTATTTTTAAAAAGGGATTGGATAAGTTCTTGGAGGATAGGTCCATTAATGGCTATTAACCAAGTAGATTTTGGGAACATAATCTCTTACTATTGTGGACTGGAACAACAGGGAATGGATTGCCCATTTTCCCAAGACAAAGAGATTAGGCACTGTCGGAGACAGGATGCTGGTTTTGAGAGACCATTGCTCTGACCCAGTATGACACTACTTATGTTCTTATGGCCTGGCCTAGCCCGGTCTGTTCCCAGAACTTACCCCTAGGTTTCCTCCAGCACTGGTTTCTTGCTTGCTTTACTTTCCTGAGATGTTCTTGATCCTGCCAATACTCACAATCCAGTGCCTTCCTGTCACCCACTCCTGTTAAAAACATGAATTCTCACATTCATAACTAGAGCTCCCCAGGTTGTTTGAATCTGTCTTGAGTTCCTCTCTATTCCTTTGGGTGCTTTTAGACAGATGGCAGCTCCGGTTCTGCTCGTGCCAGCCTGCTTCATCTATGGGCTGGCTGGTTTGTTTAAAAACACTGTGCCAGATGTGCAAGCAGAACAGACTATGCCTGCTTAGGGCAGCACTACCTCCAGCACTCTGGAACATCCTGAGGCACCTGAGGAAGAATGGGTTGGCCAAACCCAGGGCACTGGCCAAAAGTGAGACTGCTCTCCATCTGATAGGCAGACCCATGCTGCAGCTCCACTCCTGGGCAGCTGTTACCCCAGACAACACCATTGAGTTGTGAGCACCAGCTGGGAGTGCCGGGTGACTGCCCAAAACTCTTATGGTGTGGGATGGAAGGGGGGGGTGCTGCATGGGTGGACCACAGGCCGGGGAACCCGCCTGGACTGTCTAAAGTGGCTCTAAGTGGGGTTGGAAGCAGGTGGACAGGGATTACATCCCTGAAGCAACTCCAGGGGTGAGCAGCCTCCATGTCCATCTAAAAGCACCCTTTGCCGGCGCACCCCCTCCCCCCAAAAGCAAGACAGGACACGATTTGGATTTATATGGCCGCACCCTTTATTATCCAATTACAACAGTCAAATTAGGTGAGGGGGTGACATCGCCTATTGCGATACAGGTCCAGTATC
>QEPC01009759.1:5283-20475 GCA_003113815.1 Sphenodon punctatus
CCCCCCAATCCCCAATATTATTAACCAGAAAGAAATTAGAAAGTATTCCCCCAGTGCCCTGGCTGGTCATATCTTGGCAAAAGTTCTTGAACCCACAGCAAAAACCACTACCTAGAAAAGCAAGCTAGCAAGAGTGGGACAATTGCTCCAGAAGAAAACCCCATGAAAGTGCAACTGCGTGCAGAAGAAATAATAAAAAAACACAACCCAATAGTGTGTGTACCCACAACATGACCCACTTCAGCAGTGAGTGCACCCACTATAAAATCATTAGTATACCAGAAGAAGTGCACCAAAAAACCCAACATGCTAGCAAGCGTGGGACATTTGCTCAAGAAGAATAAAATAAAAACCAGTGCAACTGCGTGGGGAAATCCCACTAAAAGTCAGCCAGTCAGCCTGCTAACACCCACAAGAAGGAAACCAGACATTCACGCACACCCACGGGCACCTTCTTGGGACGGCATTGGTACTGTGGCACAGCGGTAACTTGAACAGACCAGACACTGGTAACTTGAAAAGACCAGACTTGAACAGACAAACCAGACTCCCAGCAGCAAACCAGTAAGGAAACCAGATATTCACCCCCCTATCCCGACACCGGCACCCTCTTGGCATGGTATGGTTCTGTGGCACAGGAAACTTGAACAGACCAGGCAAGGGGAAGCGGAGCCAGGCAGAGAGATCCCTCTGGCCTCATGGTGCCAAGTTCCAACCAAGCAGCAGGCAGAACTAAAAGTCATGTGGCACCGGATTATTTTCTTTTTTAAAAAACTGCATGGCATGGTAAAGGTAAAGGTAAACCCCAACCCCCAGAATTGGCCCTATGAACAGGCCAGGCCAGGCCAGGCCAGACCAGGCACCCTCCCTCCCCAGCCAATTACTTACAGATCTAGCAGCACTGTAGCACACAGCCAAATTCACCAAAGAGAATGGACAAAATGGCTGCAGCCACTTTTATTGTACCCTGCCAGACAATCAAAAACTTGCCATCTGGCTTGGCCAGCCAATCAAAACGTGCCATCTGACTTACCATCACTCAACTGTGCCCTCCCATACCCCCCCAACCAAATATGGCACTAAGTTTCATTTCCAGAAGAAGCCCAACTGCCCCCCAGCCCCCCATGGGTGGAGCAGTTTCCAAAGTTTTGTGAATAAAGGCCTTGGGTTTTGGAATTTGGACTTTCCAAACTGAATACCGAAAACTTTGCTGAAATCCAAAGTTTTCAGAAGACTTGGTTTCAGCCCTACTGCACACCTGCTCTGTTCTTAGAAGGTTAGCGGTTTGGGGGTGTCCGTGGGCAACCCTGAAAGCTTTGCTTCCCCCAGTGTGCACTGTATAGCTGAGTTACTGGAGTTTAGGAAGCACTCCCCGTGGGGACAACCCTCTTGCTGGGTGCTGATAGTGTGGGAGGTCTTAGCAAGGTGGCTGTGACTGGGTGCCTATTTAGGAGAAGGAGCTCTTCAAAGATTGGGATGACCCAGCTAAATTTCAGTCCCCCCAAAAGAGTAGGATACATGCCAACCCCGGCACCCTGCCCTGCGGTTACAGGGTCCCTGCCAGACACTGGCAATCACCTCCCCAACACAGCTCTGGCACGATGTACAGGTGGTCAGAGGATCCAGACCCTCCTTCCTGAGCGCCCATCTTAAGCAGCCCCGTTAATTCCCCCCCACTCCATGTCAGCCCCCTTCTTTCCCCTCACTCACCTGTCAGCTTTATATACCACAGAGCAAGAAATGCCTAGAGCGGCGGTCAGGTCTTTACATAGGATTCTGTGACTTTAATCTAGGATTATCTGACTAATCCTTGATAGTCGTTCACATGGACACTATCAAGGATCAGTTTGACATTTGGCTATCATAAACCCTAGCAATTGAAGGTTTATAAATACCGATGTTTTCCCTTGATGTTCATCCTTGATGATGATCTCGGATTTGAGGCGTTCAGATGGACAGTTAACATGGGAATTAAGGCTTTAATTCCTATTTAAATGTCAGTGTGAAAACGACCTCAGAGACTATGCAACCCCGCCGCTAGGAATTATACATAGGTCCCTCCAAGCTCTCCACAACACAGGTCACTTAAAGGTTACAGAAATTAGAACAAGACAGAATAGCAACAGAGAATCAGGCAACACCTTTAAAATCACTTAGAAAGCTTAAATGATATGGCATATAAATCACCCAACAAACCAAGGTTATTGGATACTAGACAGCAGTCCCCTCCTTGATGCCCTGGAGCCCACTCTCCATGGTGCATTGTGTTATCCTGCCAAGTAGCCATTGTACTTTCTCCCTATATTGGATCATAGATGGAGGCATCCCAATGTGGACTTTTCACCTAAGAGGAACAAAGCAGGACAGCTCCTCAAGAACAGACTATTCAGCTGGTTGGCTGCCTAATCTTCTATTCTGTTTTTAAAGTTTTTTTACATCCATAATTATTCTTATCATTATTAGAAAAAGAACAAACTGAATTAGAAACAATGTGGAAACTGTACTGGTAAACAAATTCACAGCAGTTACTGAATCAACTCTCCCATCAATATGGGGTTGCAAGAGTTAACAAGTTCTTTTGATATCTCTTTGATTTTTCGATCTTCTCTTTTAACCATAAGCGTAGCCTTATTTGACAGATTTTAGAGTTCATTTAGGATGTCAAAGATTCCCAAAAAAATTCTGATGTCTTGGATAAGTCGATCTAGCTCTCCATGAGAGTTTGCCTCATGGAATGAAATGTGTAATTGGAATTCTGGGGTGATGGTCTGTGAAATGTGATGTTGCAGGATCAATTCCTGAATGGGTTGACTGGTACAACAGAGATTCTCCTCCAAGCTGCCATCAGTCTTTACTGTCTGGTCTCCTGTAACAATGAAGCACCCCACCCCTAATAAAAATGCCAGAGGAAGGTCCCTCGATCATCTCTAGCTTGCAGTTTTCATTTCAACTCCAAATGGCTCAAATATTGGGCATCCCCAGTGCAGATTGGCACATGATTGCTCTTGACAGTGGGGTGACACTCCTTAAATTCACTTGACATAAATGAATGTGACATGAGTAAACCAGTGAATGTGATGACATGAATGAACCAGACCACCACTTACATTTAAAAATAAAATAAGCTAGAACACTGACAACAAGTCTACAAACTTCAAAGATGGACTTTATGAATCCAGACAGAAAATCCTATTCAAATCTGAATGTTCAAATAAGATCAATAAATTTGAAGTTTGCACTGAATATTTGCTGTAGCTCTATTTCTTGCAAGGTAACTCCTTGGCCCTTGCATCCCTCAAAGTTCACAAGGGGGAGCCCCTCTCCTGCCAAAGAACTGTGCATCTGGAAAAGATGCTTTCAACTTTCTCTAGCTTTGGATTTAAGCAGCAACAGAAGGGTACTTCATACATGCATGAAGTCTCACTCAAGCCTTCTACCTCAGTAGTAGGACAGGGTTGAAATGGTGTGTGATCAAATCTTGAAGAAATCCCGATTTTTGGGTGGGGTAAGAAGCATTGCCCTGTTTTCTTCTTCTTTTTTTCCGAACTTCCTAAGCGGGGGGAAAAGATCAGTGTATGAAACTCGGATGTTGGGACAGGAACAACTATTGGATCTGATGTTTGCAATTTCTGTTGTAATTGACAACATGTGCATCCCTGTGTAATAACTGACAAGCCATACACAGAACTTCAGCAGACAAATTAGCTGACAGATGATATTTCCTTTAAACAACTTTGTTTCAATTTCAACATTGTAAGAATGAAAGAGTAATAATTCAGTTTTCAAACATTTAAAAATTTTATCAGAATAAAATCTGACCAGGAATTGACAATCCTATTTTTAAATAATTATTACAAAATCTTGGGTCAGATCAGAAACAGTTTTACAACAAGAGCTGATCCGAAACTGAACCCATACTTGTGTCGTAGCTGATTTTAACCCCCCTGCCCCCATTAAACTTGAACTGGTCATTTGGTATTGGACTGGGTGGCTGGGCCTAATTACACAAGTGTTTTGAAAGAACGGTTTTGGTTTTCAGCTAATATTATGGTTTGGAATTCTTTAAATCTCCACGTTGAAAATAATATTTGTTTTGAAAGAAAGAAAGAAAAGACTATGATAGTCTTATGTTCATTCATACTACCAACAACAGAAGTTGGTCCAATAAAAAATATGTGGTTTTTAAATGGACGTCGAGCCTGGCCACTCCCGGACATGCCCGGGGTGCTGCACACCCTCACATCTGCCTGCTTTCAGCCCCTCCTGGGTCCACAAGAGATGGACCAGCAGTTTCTCCAGGCTGCGGTCCTCCCATGTGGTGCCCCCCATCATAGAGTTGTGATTGCGGGCACTTGCCTGACAGTCTAGGCTGGCATCCGCTACTCCATGCTGCTGAATAGATCAAGGGACAGCCAGACATGGAACTGCACCATGGGTCCACCCAACAGATGAAAAGTAGCTCCATATTTGGCCATTTCCCTGATTTTGGCTATCCTGTTTCATGCAGTGTGCTCTGGGATATCCCAGAGTGCCACTGGCAGGGCTGCCCCAGAGCAGCTGTAACCTTCTCCGCTTTGAACATCTAGTGGGTGGCTTTACATGGACCAGTCAACTGGGGTGTGTGAAGTGGGCAGAAGCAGAGCTGCCGTCCATCTGCTTACACCCTTTGCCTCCATCTCTTACAATTGGGACCAACATGGCAACCACACATGCTCTCTAGTTCAGGACTGTGGAACCTTTTTTCTTTCAGGGGCCACTGAAAATTAGTACAACTGCCAAGGGCCATATAGAAGTTTGAGTCAGGATGTTTAAGGGGTGCACTTGGGAAGAGAATGGTCTAGATCATGGATCTCTGCCATAGATTTGTCCTCTCTCTCCTTGTGTGCAAGCCCATATCTCTGCTTCACCCATCCCCCACCCTTCTGCTCAGTTTTTCAGTGCTTGGGAGTAGGAACTGTATTCAGGGGCCAGATGAGTGAAATGCAAGGTGGAAGTCTTGGTCTGCAGTGAAATGAGAAGTCCAAGGATACACAAGCGTGGTCCTTACTGCTGAAGTATATATTGCTTAATCCTGATGCTGCTGAAAGATGTGGTAATGTTGTCATTGACTTCAGTGGGACCTGGATTTGGTCAATGGTATTATGCTGTATTTCTTATAATGTGAAGGAACCCCACAGCTAAACCAATAGAACAAAATTAATGGCCTCTCTTTCAGACACCACAGCTGCATGGCATCCCTCAGGGTGGAAATCCTCCATTCACTAAAGTCAATGACAAAATTCCCATTGACTTTAATGTTGGAGGATGTCCTGTCAGTTTTGATCTGGCTACCATATCAGGAGGGATTTACATTACTAAAGAAAGAAGACCAAAGCCTGTGGGAGTTTGCAGAGAATGTGTGGGTAACTTCAGGTCCATACGCTGGCAAGAAAATGTTGGGGTTCTGTTTTGTCCAAGGCGAAACAACACACAGTGCTGACATATGAGTGAGATCAGAAAGGTGAGCGAGAGGCACTGGAACTCACTGCTGTGGCAGCCACTCATATTCAAAATTAGTAAGGCTGCTCAACTGTTACTCAATTTGTCTTGAGGGGGAAGATCTTCCAAACTCTCCCCCCAGTGTATGGGTCTGAACTGAGTTGGTGAAGAGAAAGGAAGGTTATTTACCTGTAACAAAGGTTCTCTGTATAGTCTCACTAATGGGTCCATGAGCGCATTCACAAGCCTCTTCCGGTCTCTGAGTACAGCAGTTAAAGTTGTGCGCATTCTGCCCCTCCTATGATGTAAAAGCATACAGGTCCACCCTCCCTGTATATAGAGGCAATTCACACCATTACCTCAGTTCCTTCCATCTGTATTTCCGACATGGTCACCTTTGCAGAGCTTGAGAAAGACTCTTTTACAGCAGTTATTATTCTGGATATGGCATCTACAACACAGTTTCAAAAAGTATACCCAGTGTGTGTTTGGGCCTAATTGTGTGAGGAACTGTGACCAGACTTGGTTGCATTTTTTTTTTTGTACATTGATGTACTGCAGTCCTTCCTTTTCCTCCCAGTTGCAGAAAGGATTGGTGTAATGCTGCAAAATTCCAAGAGATGGCAGTCTTTTATCACCACTTCCTTTGATCTCAGTCGGTTGTTGTATCAACATTCACTGCAGTGTTGCTTTTCTGATTTGAAGAAGATGGGCTGCTGTGTTTGCTAACAGCTAGCCTCTGACATTATACAGTACAGGATGAGAACAATGAAGAGGAACTAGAGAATTAATGAAATATTCTCCTGCTGGCTAAAGTGCAAGAAGGAAAAAGACAAAGTTTTTGCCTGTCCGCTCCACATCTTGAAAGTCTTGAAAAAACTTCGAAAGACAAAATATTCATAGACACATCAGCAAATAGGTTTAGTCCACACTGTACTTCTTACACCAGTGATGAAGCAAGACTATGGGGCGGGGGCAGGCTCATGTCCCAATTATGTCTCCCCCAATTGCAAGGGTGCAGGGTCTCCCTAAACCTCAGCCCTCACCTTGGACCTCCCACCACAATCGTGGTGGTTCTGCTCTGGTTCCCCGTGAGTCTCTTAGAGTGGCAGCAACCCCATAAAGAAGGCAGCTTTAAGAGTAGGTGGGGGTGAGGCCAGCACTCCATCACTGCCCACTCTGAAAACTTCCATCTTTCCAGGGCTCTTTGCAAGCAGTCTGAGCCCTGTTAGGAAATCTTCACAGTGGGCAAGAACAGAGTATTGACACTTTCTCCCCTGCACACTCTGAAAATTTCCTAGCGACACTCGGACTGCTTGTAGAGGGCCGCTTGAGTCCAGGGCCTGGGCTCCACTAAGCCCTTTCACTCCATGGTACTTGCAGCCCTGTCTTACACAGTCACACAGCAAATTCTGCATTTTAGAGTAATACAGGCAAATTGGGAATGATAGGAAGTCTGATAAGAACAGGATAAGAGAAGTATGAGAAACTAAGGAACTACAAACAAAAGAAGGGAAATTGCATTGTGGAAGCTCGGAAATGGCGAAGGAAATTTTTTTTAATTTAAAGTATAAAGCTATGATTAAAAGAGGCAAAGGTCCATCTTCTGACAGCGTTCTGGAGTGGAAGTGTATTATAGACCTGAGAATCGAGAGATGCCATTCCTTGCTCAGTTAGTGATTCACCAAAATGCTATGGTCAAGCCACTTATCCTGTCTATGCCTCAATTTTCTTGTTTGGAAAATGAAGATTATGCTTGCCTACCTGAAAGCATATTTTGAGGGTTCAATAGTACAAAGGATTTTGAGTGCCTCCAGTGAAAGTCACTGCTATTATATTATGCACCCAGGGAGCGATACTGGGTTAGCTGCTTTACTAAATGAATAGAAGACATAATTGCTGCCTCTAGGATCTGGCAGCCTAAGTACAGGCAAGTGAGGGCAGGTGCTTTTACATGCACAAAACTCATGCCTTTGCTCTGCATCACACTGGGTGGCCCATCCATGTAATGGCGAGCTGCCGGATGCACCAGCAGAACAGAAGCAGAGCAGGTGCTCCAGCTCCAGTGCTCCAGAACATCCCAGAACACCAGTGGTGGCTGGTGAATTCTAATACTGGTGGGGTGCAGGGTGGGGCCAGAAGTGGACAGACCCTAGCCCACAGTAAGCAGAGCCTAGTCCATGATAAGCAGAGCCTAGCTGAATTTTGAAATTAATATGGAAATTTACAGCCTCGGTTCGTCATCTGTAAAAATAAAATCTCTAAAAATGAGTATTGGTGTGCGTCTCTCTCCCTGTGTTCCACTCCCTGTGTTAACTGTGTTAACATTCCGGCGAAATTGTAAGACTTGGCCCAGGCCTTTGGGAGGGAGGGTGGGTAGGGAGGGGTGTTTTAGTTCCCCCACCTACCTGGGTTTTTTATATTGTATCTTAGTCCTGTTTTAATGTTTTATAATATTTATGATAATTTTAATTGATTTGATTGTATTTGAATGTTCTGGAAGCCGCCCCGAGCTGCATGGCAGGAGGGGCGGGGTAAAAATCTATGGAAATAAATAAATAATCCTTGCCCAGGGACCCATCTCCAACAACAACTGTAAAGCGCCAGCCAGCTATATAAATGCTTAATAATAATAATAATAATAATATGCAATTAATAAAAATCCCACACTGAATACAGATCTTGGACTCAAAGCAAGGGTTTATTGAGCTGCAACCAAACACACCCTCCCTCAAACACAACCTAAACCACAACTAAAGACACACACACACACACACACCAAACTAGTCAAGAACTCAAGGATCAAGCTCTTATCTTCCCAGCAGACAATTATTCAGGTGGAAAACAGCAAGGGAACCATTTAAAATAAGAATAGCCACACATACCGAGTTTGGCCCACAAAATTGGCCTCTGCATACCTGGGAGTCTGGAGGGGGGAAGCAGTAGTGCATGCAAACACATGTTAATCTAAGTTTGTTCAACAAAGAAGAAAGCCACTAGGCACACAACCAGTCCAAAACACATGGAAAATGCAGCAAAACCCAACAATATTATATGAAATCCTAAAATTCACACCATAAATACAGTAGCATGTTTTTTTTTTACTTTTCCCCAAGACTCCAACAATGCTGCACAGTTTGCTGAAGTTTAAAGGCAGCTGCTACAGCCAGGCACAAATTTAGGGGCACCATAAATGCAGCAGCATGGTTTTTTTTGCTTTTCCCCAAGACCCCAACAAAACAATGCTGCAGCTGCACAGTTCTGCTGCTGCGTAAAAGACAGCTGCTGTAGCCAGGCAGGGTAGACTAACAATTATCCAACACGTAGAATGGCCTTCTTGCAGAAAAGTCACAGCCCACCAAACTGCAATTAGAAAGCAGACAATCATTAGGGTGGAAAACAGCAAGGGGACCCTTTTAAATTGCAGAGGGACTATTTTAAAACACAGGGAAAATTAAAGTAAAGAAATCCTTCCACCCAAGCTCCTCTCCTTCATAAAAATTAGAAAGTAGACAATTATGGGGGGGAAGAAACAACAAAGGAACCAGTCACCATTTGAGGCAGCATGCCTGGTTGGGTGCACTGAATTGCCCCTGTATTTTGGGGCGGAGGGAAGCACTGTATGTAAACACTAGGGGTGGGAAGTTCGGATTATCCGGTATCCGATACTGCCGGTATTTTGCTGTACCGGCAGTATCGGATTAATCCAGATATTGGGGGTACCGGTACCGGTTCCCCGTGCCAGATTATTTTACATTGTGGCCATTGAAATGAATGGCCACAATGTAAAAAAACAGAAAAAAACAACCAACCACTTTTCCCTCCCCCGTCCAGGCTGCGCGAGTGGAAGAGGGGACACCCCCCAGCCACCCTGCTCAATTTTTAAAATTCCCCCCCCCAAAGTCCCTGGCTCCAGGCTGCTGCCGCCGAACCGGAGCCCGCACCAGCAGGTAGGTACTAGGGTGATCCCTGGGGTGGGGGGTGGTTTAACACACACCCCACCCCAGGGATCACCCCCCCACCCAAGGATCGCCTACCTTTGGCGCTCGGGTGGTGGCGTCAGCGGCGGCATCAGTGGCGTCAGCACGGCGCTCTGGGTGGCTTCAGCACTGGCTGTGGCTGCTGACTTCAGCACTTACTAGGTCTTACGGGGAACTTCCGGGTTTCCCCAGAAGGCCTAGTAAGCACTGAAGCCGGCAACCACAGCCAGCGCTGAAGCCACCCGGAGCACCATGCTGCTGCCGCTGCTGCCACCCAGAGCGCCAAAGGTAGGCGAACCTTGGGTGGGGGGGTAGGGTGATCCCTGGGGTGGGGTGTGTGTTAAACCACCCCCAACCCCAGGGATCACCCTAGTACCTACCTGCTGGTGTGGCAGCCCGGAGCCAGGGACTTTGGGGGAAAAATTTTTTAAAAAAAAATCCAGGCTGGGCAGGGTGGGTGGGGGGTGTCCTCTTTTCCACCCGCACAGCCTGGGAGGGGAGGGATTGTTTTTTCCCCCCATTGATTTCAATGGGGACACTGACAGTTCCCCATTGAAATCAATAGATCTGGCACCGGTAAACAGGTTTTAATCCAGTAAACCGAAGTGGCGGGGCCGGAGGTTGTCGCCCGGCGAATGTGATTCCACACCGTGGTGACCCCCGCCATCACGTCTGGACAGCGGCCACGGGTCGGAATCCCCACAGGGATTCCGGTCCGTGGCCAAAGCGGGCGAGAGCTGTGGCAGCATTGGCCATGGCGCCCATCTGTCTCCCCAGAGGGCGGGCAGTGGGGAGCATGGAGGGGGCGGGGACGTGAGGCCGCATGTTACACCGTGCGGCCCCACCCCCTCCCCGATTCTCCGCCGGGATCCCCCGGCACATCTGTTATGGTGTGACGGGGTCATCCCGGCAGGGAATTCAAATTTCATTTCATGACGGGGCAAATCCGCCCCGTCACGTCTGAAATCACCCAATGAAAGACTCACATGTGCTCCAGCCAGCACCAAACTTAAAATAAATTCATCCCACCCAGTGCCATGTGCAGCCTCCACTGGCTCCTTCTGCTTGATCTGCCCTGCCCACTTTGCCTACAAGTCTCACAAGCACTCTCCCCGCTCACTCCCCCTCCCCCTCTGCTTCTCAGAGTCCTCCCTCCCCCTTCCACTTACGTGCCCCGCATGCAGTCCAGGGCAGCATGAATTGCCGCCCAAGCATTTTTTGGTGTTTGTTTTTTTGCTGAGTTCTATTCAGTCTGGGGACCTAGCCTCACCTCCTGCGTTGCCCCTTAATAAATCCTAACAGAGAACATGCTCTTTGTGAGTCTACTTGTGGCAGAGTGTCCCTGCCCCCAGCTGGCATCACAAGATGGGAGGAGTGGAGAGGGACGTCCCTCCTCCCTCAGCCAGCAGTACCATCCCCATAAGAACCACAGTAGAAGAGAGCAAAAACATACACAGAAGGAGGCTGTTTTTGCTCTCTATGCATGTGCCCACACTTCCAGCTCCTGAAACTGACTGGGGCCATAGTGGCTTATGTGTGCAGTGCAGAAACGGACAGTAAGCCTCCACTGTGGCTCTACATGGGACCACTGCTGGGGGTGGAGGGGAGGGAAGGAAGGAGGACCCCACCCCCCAGCCAGAGGGACCCCCCTCCCCTCTTGTGATGCAGGGCCAGCTGGAGGAGGGGGACACACTCTCTTTCACAGCACTGAGGCTGCACTGAGGCACTGCATGCACCTGACTTCTGGCAAAGGCTGTGGCACACAGCAGCTTTTGCAAACTGGTGAGTGGAAATCTGATCCCTGGGAGTCCAAGGGTGGGGGTGGGGCATCTGCCAACCTGCCCATTAATAGGAACTGCCACTGCAGAGAACCGCTAGTGGAGTGGGCTGTCTAAAACTGGGGCACTGGCCGGAGGCAGAGCTGCAGTCCATCTACTCAGTGGATGACTGTTTCAGCTCTGCTCCTGGCTGGGGATTGTCCTGGGCAATGCCATAGAGCTGCGGGTGATCCACCTGCAGTTCTATTGTGTGGGGGAGGGGTGCCACACGGATGGACTAAAGGCTGTGACAGTTGTCGGGTCCATATAAACCTGGCGCAGGTGGGGCTGGATGCGGGGAGATGCAAGGATGCACCCCCAGATCTGTCTAAAGACATCTATAGTTGCAATTTTTATTTTAATACTTATTCTTTATTAGCATGTTTCTCTTGTGCCTTCTCTTGCTTTCTTGACTGGCTCTATCTTACTACCCCACACCTGTAGAGAGAAATTTGGGGCCCTGGTACATCCTGGTAGCTGAGGATTCCCTATCTCCCATCCCTACATCACCTAGTGATTGGCCAAGACAATTTCTGGAGTGACAGGCACTTCATTCACACAAATGCTAGCTTCTAGCTTTTGTTCCCTGCCCCCAGTACAATTGTAGCCCCTGTCTCCCCTCTCATCGAGTCTCTTTAGCCCATGCTAGTTTTTCATCACATATAGTTTACCTTTCAGACGAAGTGCTTTCATAAACTGCCAATGTGGCATCTAGCCCATAGTTAGAGCACTGGCAAAGGGTGCGGGGGCAACAGTGTGACAAGGGGGGGGGCAACTGCACTGGCTTTCAGAAGTTCATGTGCTATGCAGACATTTTCTAAACAGAAAACATTAGCTAAAAGTTGACACACTTCGGGTGTTTTCATATGGATGTGGGGCTGCCTGCCCTAGAGTTACTCCAGGGGTGCACCCTTGTGTCAGCCTGCTCCTAGCCCTGCCTGGGTTGGGTTGCACTCATGCAGTGCCCCCTCCCACTGTAGATCAGCTGCTTGCAACTCTATAGTGTTGCCCAGGGCAATGGCCAGCCAAATGTGGAGCTCCAGCGTGGGTCTGCACATCAGACGGAAAGCTGCTCCACTTTGGGCTGGTGCTCCACTTGCCCATCTGGTAGGCCGCCTTTAGATGGAGGTCAAGCCGGGGGTGAAGTGGGCAGAAGCAGGCAGAACCGAGGCTGGCATCCACCTGAAATCACCCGTTGCATCTCTAAGGGTCTTGTCCTGCATCACTTGCTCACCCCAAGCTTTCACTGGAATAAGCCCCTTCCTTATTGACTAACCCCTTCCTAGAAGTCACAGTGACCAGTGAACTAGTAGCAAGTAACTACACCTGCAAGTCGATAAAGCTGTATTTTCATTCTGTTGATCAAATTAACCCCCGCTGGTGTGCACAAGACTCAGATGAAAATGCAGCTGTTTTAGTTCTGGTGGAATGAGAAGACAAGACAGAACTTCATATAAAAAACCCCAAAAACATAAAGAAAAGAAAAGGTGACTGATTTGCTGTGTTAAGTATTGAAAATTGTTACTAAACCCACTTGATTTTAGATGGAATGATTGATGCCGTGCCAGATTACAGATGCTGAGCAGACAAACGGCTTGGAAAATGGCTCTGAATGATGACAACTTGTGGTGGTAATGGATTTAACATAGCACATGGTACTCAGAAGGTTCCACAAGTGCATTGGTACTTGCTTATTCAATTCCTTCGTTTACTGCCCCACTAAAATGACTATTTATTGATTTTATTTTATTACTGTATCCCCTTGTGAGCCATTGTACTAGGCTCTGCAGCATGGCCTGCAGCTATTTCTCACTGGCACTAGCCCTTTGGGAGTCCTGTTCATCTCAGTGGGACTCAGATTAGTTCAAAGGGCTATGGCTCATGCTAAAAGGCTGCAGGATTGTACCCAGCATTGGCAGAGTTGAGACAGGCAAGAGGGTGAAGTGATCTCCAAGCCTGTAGTGACAACAGAGAGCTACTACATCTCTTCCTATATTCCCCACCCCCGTGTCTCCTAGGGATGGGCGAACAAAACGCAGTTTGGATGTTCGGACGTTTGGTTCGAAACCCGAGTTCAGGTTCGGCTGTTTGGTTTGGCAGAGTTCTGAACATTCAAAAAAGTACTATTGGTACCGAAACTGAAACCGACTTTTTTTTCGGTATCGGTATTTTTGGCCCTGAAACCACCCCTGGTGCCAGGAAGTCTGCTCCTCAGATGCCTCCCCCTTCCAGACACGTTTTTCCCACCCAAAGTAACGGTTTTTCCACCCCTGAACTCATCTGAACTTTTCCGAACTGTTCGACCATTCGAGTGTTCGGTTCGGAAGTTTGGTTCAGTCATCCGTACAGGCCGAGTTTGGGCTGAACTCCGAACTTCCGAACCGTGTTCGCACATCCCTAGTGTCTCCCATTCCCTTTGTTCATCCCACATTGTAAGCCCCTTGAGGCTTATGAGGGACCTGCCTTCAATCAGTGTCAGGCATCTTGTTGATGTAATAATAATAGTAACTTTTATCACAGGTCCTGCAATCCCCAGGGTCTTGCAGATGATTCTGGCTGTGTTCAAAATAGCAGTCTTCTGGGCATGACTGGGTTAATCTTTTGGGGCGCTTGAGCTGATCAAAATTTCCCTTCATTGCTTTTGGAACCATTCTATCTGCCCATATGAAAAGCTAATTTGTTGTTGGTGAGGTATTCAAAGGGTTAAGTAAACTTTCTGGAAAAACTGCCATTCATAAATCAAACATGAGAAGAGACGGAAAAGAAGTTCTATGTCAGTAAAAGTCCCGTCCCAAGTCCTGTGGCTCAACTCAACCAATCTGGTTCATCAGGCCAACATCATGAAGGTATACAATTCAACTTCTGGGAAATTCAGTTACTACTAGTGGGGATCAGAGTAGCCCAGGACACAGCCCATGCTGCCACTACAGGAAGGCACAGTGATCCAAAATTAAGGAAGGGTGTGTCCCATGCATCACAGCCAGACCTGCCAGGAAAGGAGAGCAGTGGCCATGGAAAAGGGAAGTGGGGCCATGGCCAAGGAAGAAGCCTTTCCTGACTCTGACCCCCCCCCTTTCCATCAGAGCCAGCGCTATCGAGCTCCTCTCAGCTGACGGCTAGCAGGGGTGGCAGGGAGTGATCGTGCTGTCCCCAGGGGCTGCCTAACAGCTGAGGTGGGGGCTGGGAGGGCACAAGACAGTGATCTTACAATCACTGGGCCACCCAGGGACAACAAGATTACTGGAGCGTCTGCCCAGCTGTTAGGTGACCCAGGGGAAAGGTGGGGGGAGGGTACTAGTACCACCTGTGGCAGCTGGCGCAAGTTCATGAACTATGGGCAGGAGGCTGCCCATTTGAAGGGATCCCAACACTGCCCATGGGGGTGACAGAGGCCTAGGGACTCCACGAATTGAACACAAGTTCCGGCTGCCTCCTGGCCCATGTGTTAACACTCAGCGTAGCAAGGCAAGGCTGGGAACAAGGAGCAAAAGCTGGGGACAAGAGCACAAGGGAACCCAGAACAAGAGTGTGTGTGAGGCAGGGACATGACTGGAGAGGGACGAGACACAGACTGAGAGCACAACACATAGTGGAAGTGTCGTTCCACCCAGTTTCTTGTTGCTACTAACATGCCCTTTATACTCACTGCTGGCAACCCCCCAGATCTTTTTACGCCTGGAGACGGGGTGTTCCCTATTAGGGTACCTGCAGTCCAGGGTATTATTAAATATTGGCTGCGGGTTGTAACCCTCCCTCTCGGTGATGGCTCTCTGTTGGGGGAAATTCAATCTACCGACCTTTTAGCTCCTTGGCAGAGGCAAGTAAGGGCTATTCTGGGGAAGTTGGGTTTTTCTCCGGATTATCTGGTCAAGATGGGAACCAAGTGGGCGATGTCCCTGGTTAAGCAAAGATTGGGG
>QEPC01009759.1:22386-36847 GCA_003113815.1 Sphenodon punctatus
ACCCTCGGGGGTGGGAGCGGGGTGGGAGCAGGGTGGGGGGACTCTTGGGGGCTGGGGGGACCCTAGGGGGTGGGAGCAGGGTGGGGGGAGGGATCACTTACCTGGCTGCTGCTCTGGTGGTCCCCGGCGGCCCGGGCTGCAGGCAGAGGTGGTGGTGGTGGATTTGGCTTGTTTTAAATTGCCCGCATGTCCTGCTCTTCGGGAGCCAGGATGCGTGGGCAATTTAAGTTAAAAAAAAAAAAAGTTCCCTACCTTGCCTCTCCCCCCCCCCGCAAGTGCTCTGAGCGGCAGAATGGGTGGTGGTGGGGGAAAGAGCGGCAGAGGCAGGGAAGCGGCTGAGGCTGGCAGTGCGCTGTTTGAGCCCAACCCTGACCCAACCCTGACGAGAGAAAAACGTTCTTTGATGTTTGTAAGGGTCAGCGGTTAAGGTATGTAATATAGATGATTAACCAATAAAATAAGTATTAAAAAAAAAAGAAAAAATAAGTGGACGCGCGTTGTTTTTTTAAAAAAACAGCAGTGGCGGGGTCCCCCATGGTGCTAGGGGGGCACTGCCCCAAACTTCCTGGGGGGCCAGCCACCCCTGGTTAGGAGGACAAGGCAGGAAGGATACAGCCACACCGGCTGTGCGAGAGGCAGGCTGAGAGGTGGTGGCAGTGGTGAACCAGACACTGTTCCAGAACCCAGAGGGTGGGGATCCAAGGCTGGGGCCTGACAGTATGACAACCAAAACTCCCATGATGTGACAAGAGAAAGAGGAAGGAATGGAAGTTTAGTCTCTGGAGGACAATACAGACAAGCGTCATTTGGTTACACTTTGCTAGACTAATTAAGGAGAAATGTCCTGGCAATACTTGTTGATTAAAGGACTTTTATTACAGGAAGGTTGCAATCCTGATGTCACTGAAAGATGGGAGTTTAGCCATTGACATCAAGTAAGACTGATTCCAAAGGAAGGACCAATAACTAAAAATACAGTATTTCCCATAACGACTGTTGGGACTTTCTAGACTCCTCCAATGCAGGATGCCCTACTGGCCAGCTGGTGTCAGAGAAACTCTTCTTTCGACTAAGAAATCTTACTCTGTGGTTTGGTCCTTCAGCTTTCTGTGCAATTCATCTTAAGAGCTAACTTCTGCTGCCAGAAAAACATCCAGACTGGGCTCCCAGTTACCTGGCAGTGAAGGATCTTGATAAGTGGGTCATGCTGTCATGGGATCTTTCGAGGTGCACTGATCAAAGGCATGGTTAATACTCAGTCACTAGCTAACACCGTATCTTGAGCATGCGTGGGCTTGTTCCAGCTGCCAAACGCAGAATGGGCTCTTGAGTTACATTAGGACATCTGTTTACACAGTATAGCCTTCTAGATGAGAGAGGCCTGTTCACTCTCATATTGATATTTACAATGGAAGAACACTCCCATTTAACATTGTTTTCAACAATAGATTGTACCAATGGATGTAAAAGCAGGGCCGGCCTTATCAAAGGGCAACTTGAGGCAACTGCCCTGGGCCCCACTATTTTCTCTACTGCCAGGAGGCCTGCAGAAGCCCCTGTTTTCAACAGGGCAGGGCCTGGGCTTCCCACTTCTTCCCAGCAGGGTCCCAAACAAAACTACTTCTAGGGCCCCATGGAGGGTGCCCCTGATCAGGTGGAGTCATGGGGAGGAAGAGAGGGAGGATCAGCAGGGGCCCTGCATTTTATCTTCACCCAGGGCCCCACAAATTCCAAGACTGGCCCTGTGTAAAAACACCCCACTCTGGGGTGCAGGACAGTGCTGGATCCAAGGCCCTGTGAGCAATGATGGTGCAGGGGCCCTTCTAAGATAGGAATGTTTGGCGGACACACACTGACTTACCTGTTAGAAAAAGGAAAATACTACCGTAATTAATTCTTCATGTTCCATTAAACACAACATCCCCTTCAGGAACTGGGGCTCCCTCCATTGCAGGCCTGTATGATACACACACACACGCACACGTTATTTCTAGCTTATTTATGGGCCACATGTGTTGGGGGCCCCCTCATGAATTGCCATGGCCCCTCCAGAAACTGGGGATCCCTGCATTTGAGGCTCTGTGGACCTGTATTCATTTCACTTCTTTGCAGGCTCATGTTGTCATTTCATGTTTATTCATGGAACCTGTGAATTGGGAGTGGGGTGAGGGGAGCACATGGGGCTCTGTCTGGTGGCACAGTCTGCACTAGCCTGGATTTGGCGCTGGTGCATGGGACACACCCCTTCTTAATTTTGGCTCGCTGTGACTCCTCTAGAAGGAGCACGGGCTGTCACCTGGGTAGGGTTGCCACCTATGTATATTTTTCCAGGCCAGTTATGAAAAATACATGTTGCACATGGGCTACTCTGATCCCCCAATAGTAGTAACTGAATTTCCCAGAAGCTGGATGAGTAGGCAAAGCTGCCGCTGTTATGGAGGGGTTATGGGTGGGCATCTGGGAATGAGCATGGGAAGAAACACCCGCTCCCCACCTCTCACTTTGGATGTGCTACTCCCTTGATGGTACCATTCAGTGTTTTCCTAAATGACTGTATATAGTAAGAGTCCCCAGTTTGTGCAGCTCTTAGCCTGGATGTTCACTCTCAACATAGTGACAGTAACCTGTTCAGATTAATCTCCACAGACAGTTGCACTGAGCACCAGAGTGCATCACAAGCATGCCTGTCTGCTCAGCTGCCTAGAGCACACTGCTTAGCACACACAATTGGGGGCACCTGCTATGTGTGCATCACATGACTTTCTGACTGAGCAAAACAACAGTCTCAAGTAACACTCAGATCGCTTAACCCCTTCAGAAATGAGTCCTTGAGCAAGGGTTGAAATAGGAAACAACAGGCGCTGTAGTTTTGTGCAGCATGCCAAGCATATGGTGTGGAGACATCATGTAAGGCAAGCGAATGGCACACCTGCTTTCTGACTGTACCAAGCTGATGCTTGTCTGGCAGGCAGGAGTTCTTGCTCCATGTCGTTGTTTCTGAACAAACAATTGAAGAACTGGACTGCAACCTTACTCCAGAGTAGTCCCATTGGAGCCCACAGGGCTAGAGGGAGGAAGAGGTTAGTATTTCAGGTGAACAAGTCCTGAGGCAGTGCAAAGCAGCAGAGATGGGGCCGAGTCTAATGGTTTGTGTGTGTGAAGTGTAGTAGTGTAAAGTAACGGTGCTTGTAAAAGGGCCTGGATTAAAAGCTTTCTGTGCTGCGCAGGCAGTCCTGGTGCACACTGCCCCTTAGAGTTTCTCACCAAGACAGAAGGCCCAAAGAGCTGGCCTTAAGCACGGCCAGTAGGGGCCCTGGCCTGGGCCCTGCATTCAGAGGGGACACTGCAGGGAGAGCCTCAGGTCCAGTGTTTCTGCGGCCCCAGACAAACTATTTCTGCAGGGCCATTTCCCTTGCCTGTGATGCTGAACCCCTTAGGGGTGCCAGCTATGTATATTTTTCCAGGCCACTTATGAAAAATACATGTTTCAGGGCAGCAATGCAGGCCCTGCAATATGTATTTTTCATAAGTGGCCTGGAAAAATATATATAGCTGGCAACCCTACAACCCCTGGGGCAGCTGCTTCCGCAGGGCTCTCTCCCCCACCCTTCACTTTCAGTAAATCACCATCCCTGAATTCCTCCCCCTGCCAGGGGGAGTGTGAGAGAGAGAGAAAAAGGAGAGAACTTGTGTGTGGGAAAACCTGCATGTACATGTGTAAAAACTTAATTAAGACCCTTCTTTGTTTTGTATAAGCAAACACCAGACTGTCAATTGTTAAAGGGGGTGGGGCTATAGAGGATGGTGCCCCTGCATTTTATTTTTGTGCTAGGTCCTGCAAATTCTAAGGCCGGCCCTAAGGGGCCCCATCAGAAGACAAGTGTGTTCATCTCTGTTTCCAGTCAGCTCTGTTGGCCTCGTAGCTAGAACGGAACTGATTGCAAAGGTACAAATGAATTAACAGTGAAATGATAAAATTATCTTTGAGTCCACCAACTCATTTCTCATAGGCCTCCACTGACCAACTATTAGAGACTGGGAACCTGTTCGTGGCTCAGGGTTGGGATCTTATGTGCCATCTATAGTTTTGTGTGTGTGTGTGACGTGTCACAATCCCGATTGACTGGTTGTTTGCATTCTGCGGTGAGGGGATTATACCAAGTATAAAAATGGGGTCATGCAGACAAAAGCTTGCGAATCACTCAATGCTAATCTTGTAAAAACGTGGTGCATCTTGGAAGTCCTACTCCTTGAACCCAGAAGCAGAAGGATTCAGAGGGGACAATGGGCCAAAGTCTTCGGCAGCACTAGACCAAGGATGGAGTAAGCTTGTTGTGGGGCCAGGTTGGTGTTGCCACTTATCAGCTGTTTGGCACTGCTGATCAGTCCCAGTCTTGTCAGGGGAAATACTGGGGTGGAAGATGGTGTTCCTGCTCCTAGCCATGGGGGGGATCATGCAGAGTTGCAGCACTGACAGGGTCTGGAAGGGGCTCCTGAGCTCAATTCTTTCATGGTGCTGGAGCTGTGCCTGTAATGATTGTCGTGATAACTTTTCAGTCATTACTGGGTTTTTAAAAATAAAATTTGATCTGACAACCTAGTAGTGAAAGTCTCCAGTATGCTTTTAAAGCCATCTTTCTATTTTTCAGCCTTATTTCTCTGATTTGGCCACCCTTGCTCAAGTCTACCCTTGACCTTGCAGTCACCTATCTTAACGCTTATTGAAATGTCTGCTTCCTGTTCCCCAAATCTGAGTGCCCCCACTGCACAGCTGTAGTGAAGCTCCCTCCCCCTCCCACCCCAGGGAACATAAACAGGGCTGCTGGCCTAGCTGATTTTCAAGAATACATTAGGTGCCTAGAGGGGCATCACTCCAGCACCCCAATGGGTCAGCTGCCCTTGCTCTGACTTTTCTTTGATCTTTGTCTCTATCCAAGAAGTTCAATACAGAACAAGCCACCCTAAACCACCTGAACCTGAATGATTTGGAGATGTCAACCACCATTTTGTTTCTGCCCAGATCCCATTGTATCTCCACATCTTCTCCAATCCTGGGCACTAGACTTCATAGATCGTATATTACTCTCCCACATCAGGGACCGAGGTCAGATTGTTAACCAAATGGTCTGGAAGCAAGAGATCGGAATTACAGCAGGAGCCATGGGGAAAACCATAGTCAAACTACAGGAGCCACACTAGATCAAAAACTAGGAGATTAGTGTGAGGACACTTTTAAACGAGGGGCGCTGAAGCGCCTCCTGAACGCCGCGTTAAAGCAAAGCCGCCAGAAGTGACATTCTCCCCGTTGCTGGCGGCGGTGGCGGCTGGCGACACGGGGCTTTGAAGCGGCGCGTTCTTAAGACTTCAATTTTCAGGCTTTCAGAACATGCTGCTCCAAAGCCCCGTGTCGCCAGCCACCGCCGCTGCCAGCAACGGGGAGAACATCACTTCCAGTCGCTTTGCTTTAACACGGCGTTCAGGAGGCACTTCAGCGCCCCTCGTTTAAAAGCGGTGTAAGTCAGGAGCGGGGGGGGGGAGGGGTCAGGAGGTCATTCCTCAGACAGTAGCAAGGAGGTCAGAGCCAGGTCAGGGACTAAGGCAGGACTGAGATAGGAATTGAGCAGAAGACTATAGCAGGAACAAAATGTGTTCAGACTTACACCAACATCCAAGCACAACAGTCTAGCCAGGCATCTATCATGTTGGGTGTAAACAAATGGATGCAGAGGCTACCCACCCCGGGGGTGCACCCCCGCATCTGCCTGTTTCTAGTCCACCTGAATCCACTTTAGACAGGCCCAGTGGTTTCTCCGGACCATGGTCTGCCCACATGGCACCCTCCTGCGCCATGGAGTTACAGGCAATCACCTGATGCTCTAGGCTGGCACCTGCAACTCTATAAGGCTGGCAGGGATAACGGACAGCCGGGAGTGGATCTGCAGCATGGGTCTGCCCAGCAGATGGACAGCAGCTCCACTCTGGGCTGGTGCCCTGGGTCTGACCAGCCTATTCCTCTGGCAGCACTCTGGGATGTTCCGGAGCACCGCTGGCAGGGCTACCACCTGCTCCACTATCACTTCTGGTGAGGGTGCTTTTAAACAGACCGGCCAGCCCAGGGATGAAGCAGAACACTGTGAGCAGAACCAGGGCTGCTGTCTGTTTAAAAACGCTAATTGTCTGGACACTTCCTGTTTCCTCCCATGCGTAAATAGCTGGGGATCGCCAGTCAGGACAGCAAGCTGACAAGCCAATAAGAAGTCTATTGTTGTTGTGGAATAACAGGTTGTACTGCAGTAAGGCTTCAGGGCTGGGTTTAGACTGCTCAGGATCTTAAGGGTTCTGGATTTGAATCTGGAAGGGTCTCATGCACCAAGACCAGGGCTGGATCTAGATAAGTGAAAACTGTGTAACCACACAGGACCTTGTGTGTTGGGAGGAGGCATAAGAGCCCCCTGCCCTTACTATGTGGAGTACATGAACAAACTTGAAATGGCCACATGAATGTGGGAACTACTGGTATAAAATATAGAAGCAAAGGCCTAAAATTCAGGGAGCCTGGCCTGTGGTGGTTGGGTAGGGAACTCATGCCACCATTTTGCATAGTTTTGCAAGGCTAGAAGCAAAGTAATGGGTGACTTGATGTCAACATGCCAACAAGGATTGTGAGGCAGACAGTACCATCTTTGAATGAGGTGCTAAGCAAAAGGTGTGTAGTGCCACCTGCACAGGGTGAAATGAGGGTTACTGAGAACTTAGTTTTATGTACTATTAGACTTGTCATCTTGGTTGCTACGCAGGTACAAGGTACATGAGAATGAGTTGGAGGTCCCAGTCAATCTCCTGTCAGTACTGTCTTTCCAACTTAATAAATAGGCTGGACACTGAAGAGAAGGGCTTCTTATAAATACAGCAGTAACATACCCATACTTCCTAACAATCCCTACTCGGGGGGGGGAGGGGCAATCCCATTTTAAGTGCTGAATTCCACTGTCCCTCTTTCAGAGGTCAAAGTCCCTCTTCAAGGAGACGAGGGGGGGGGGGGCAAATTCAAGCCTCAGGCACCTCTTTCCTGGGTTGTCTTGTCTCCCAGGAAACAGTCACCACCATACAGTTGGATTAATACCTAACTGCTGTTTACACAGTGGCAGTTTTTTAAGTTCCCAGGAACATAAAAGGAACTGTTTTATTATGCAAGAATAACAAACAAACAAAAATCTGATTCTCCTCTGTGAAACTGTTGTAGTTACATGCTATCAGCTGCCGGTAGGCGAGACATTTTGATCAGGTTTATAACGTCTGAAGAGATTCTCTAGATAATACTGCTTGTTAATAGAATGGCCAACACATTGGACTTTGAGGCGGGTGGGGGTGGAAGAGCAAGGTGATTTGAGACAGGACAGATTCTACTAAAACATGGAATACAGGCTTGACTGTAAATACACAGAACATTAGGTGGGAATTATTTTTTAAAACAGCCAATGGGTTAAAATGGAAGGATAAAGCAAACTCTTACAAGAAAATGTTTTCACCACAGATTTTGGAAAAAGAGCTGGGTTTCAGGGGAAACTCTAACTGGATTAGCAGGAAGAAAGATTATTTGTGGACGAAACAACCTTAATTAAGAGTTAATATGCACATTTCCCCCTATGTAAACAGGTGAAGGCAGGTGCTGCATTGCTCCAGTAATGTTCAGCACTTTACCTGCTGCCCTATTATTATTAATAATAATAATTTTACTTTTATAGTGTTCTGCCCCCTGCCACATGGCAGTCAGAGTGCTTCACAATCATAAGATACAGTAGCGATATAAAATCCATTTCAAACAATTTAAAAGGGGAAGGTAAAGAGGGGGGACAGAATAGAAGGGAAATCAGCAGTGGATCCTAAAAGCACCTGGAGAATAAACAGGTCTTCAGGTGCTTTTTAGTGGGGAGGGGGGATGAGCAGAGATAGGGTGGCCAGATATGCACATTTTAGAGGACACATGAGAAATACAGGTTTTAGGACTGCATTGGTGCAGGGCGGGCATAATGAAAGCAGAGCTGCCCAAACCAGTAAGCAGCAGCCCAATGCCACATTGTCAACGCACTGAAGGAGACAGGACAAATTGCTGGGTTTGAAATGGCCGCACTCTTTATTTGACAAATTACATTAAATTCAGGTGGGGGTAAATCACCTAGTGCGGTGCGGGTCCAGTACTTAACTTAACCTTTAAAAACAGTACCCAAAACAACCAGGGGTGGCTTCGATGTATCCTTGATTGCCACCCCACCGACGATCATACGTCTCCCCCTCGAGCAGCCCCACAGATGTGAGGGGGTCCACTCCTTTAAATGTGAGTAAGGAGAAAGATGCCTGCCGACGGGGGACCATACTTGCCCCTACCACCATCGCACGACACCCCTCCTAGGGAGGCTGCCCGGCCACTTGCCATCCCCTGCATTCCGGCAGGTGGGCCTCCCCATCTCTTAAGGAGATGACTCTGTATTATAACCCCCCCTAACTACTCTAACTTACAGTACTGGACCCCTGCCACTAAGGGGTCGCCGGGGTTACCCGGATGAATCCGACCCCCACCTAACTCTAAAACCTTTCTAATGAGTGAACCAGAGCCCTCTTTAGGACTCCCAGGTATAGGTTGTTCCCTTCAGGGGACAGGTGCACACCATCCCGTCTATACAGGATTGGTCTTTTGTGTGTCAATACCTGGGTGTCTACATGTCTGCCGCCCTGGCCAGTGATCCACTTCACTACATCCCTGTTGACAGTCTTCCTGGTCCTATCAATCTTTTGGGGGTGGACCCCAAGACAACCGTTCGACCAGATTGGTCCAGAGGAGGAAAACACCAGGGAAGAGTCTTAATCTCCTACAGGTCGGCCTTGATGTTCTTGATTAACTGGACACCTTTCAGCAGAGGGATGTCATTCTCACCAAGGTGAATTACTATGATATCCGGCAGAGGATCCTGCGAAGTGGCGTGGACCGCTGGCAAAACCTGGTGCCACCTCATCCCACCATGCCCCCTCCACTGGATCTGTACCAGTGTTGACAAACCCAGTTGGGTTCCCCATCCAGTCTGCCCTGTGACCTTGCCCGCCCAACGCACCAGGCTGCGGCCAATGATCCACACCTGCGAAAATAAGATAGATAGTTAGGGTCGCTTGGCGGGGGGGCACCCTGGACATAAGTCCGAAAAGCCCCCAACCTCCAAAGCCCCACTTCCCTGATGCCCTGTTCAGGCATCCCATTCTCTGTGGCAAAACTTGCGGCCCCTATGCGAAAGGAGTGCGTGCCATAGGCCACCGGGGGCAATCCCAAATAGGTCAGAGCAGCCCTCATGACCGCCGTGAATTGGTACCTAGTCACCTTTTGCCCTGCAGCGTGCCTAAATAAGGGGCCTGGGGTCACCCCCCGCACTGCAAGATACGCCTCCGTGGCCTTAACAGGGCACATCTCGTCTGTTGCCATATGATTCAGCCTACCCTCCTGCCCTCTCCCTCTCTGGTCCGTCTTGGATCGACGAATGTGCAATGCCAGCGATGTTGGGCCGATCCGGATGTCACTAAACTGGAGTGCCCTACCTGAATTGTCTCTGGCTGAATCCGCTACCAGTTCGCTCACCCGAAATGCCCCAAAGAAGGCTAACTTAAATAACGAGTTAAACAGTAAAACTTCAAAACAGTCGAAACACACATGTGATAGCCCACCACACATATCCAACAGTAATCCTAAAGTGACCGGGACCCGCTGATCAGGGGACCTGCCCCCTTGCCTATGCCAGCTCTCAAGTAAGCGCTTGGTGAAAAAGCCCCGGTCAAGGGGTGGGTGGCCCGCAAGGTTACTTGTGAAGGCCAGGACAGACAGTTTCCCCGAGATTGTTCCCAACTTGCCTCAAGAACATGGCAAATTGCAACATGTGGTGCTCTGGGATTGGGAACCCCTGGGGCCAACCCTGTTCTCTCTGATAACTCCGAAACTCCCTGAAGGCCCTGCTGTAGGCAGCCCTGGTATGAGGCGCGAGGGTTCCCAGAACGGTGGTGTGCAGCTCTACAACCCAAGGTTTCNAATGGGGCACCCTCCTCAGCGCAAAGGAGCCAGGGTAATGGGTCCCTCTTCTGCAGGACCTCCTTCCCCGGAATAAGTTGAGGGGCCAGATTGGGGAGGGCCCAACACCATAGGGCCAGGTTGGGGGGGGCGGGAGTAGGGGGGTATTTGCATTCCCTTCCTCAGTAAACTGACGCAGGAGGGCCTCACACCCAGCCATCCTGACTTCCAGGGGGGTTTCCCTTTCCCCCCCATCCACCAGGCCCCCAAGTGAAGGACCCCCTGGAGGAAGGTCCGAGGCCTCACCCGCTGGGCCCACCACCGGCGCCTCCTCCTGCTCGCCTACCCCATCCCCGGGGATAGTTCCAACCCCGTGGCTTCCACCCAACATTTCTTTGCTGCCCCCATGGCACTCTTCTTGCTCTTCCCCATCAGGGGAATCCTTTCATGTGTACAGCACAGCTAGGAGAAACCCTGGACCTAAGGAAGTCGCGCTGCAGGGTCTGTGCTGCCGTTCTTCACCGCTCCTGGGCTGGAATGTGGTCCGAGTGGTGTGTTCTCTGCCCGTAGTCCCCGCCCATTGGGCAGGGCCCACGTACCTACCCAGTCCAATGGGAGGCACAGCCTGGGCCACCTAGCAACCCAGGCTGCCTCCTGGCTCACAGTGCACCGCCCATTTTCTTCCCGCCTCAGGGGCCGCTCTGGCACCGATGGTGGGAAGAAACTTTAACCCCTGCCATCCTGCCCCCTCTCTAAGTGGACACGGCAAGGGGCATCACGCCCCCCCCACCCCTGGTGGGGGAGGGGGTGGATGCAATTCTCAACAAGCTGAAAGCAACAGAGAAGCACCACTAGAAGCCTGTAGAAGAGGGAGTTACAAAAACCATTCTTATGTTTTATTGGCCTACCCCGTGTGTTTCTAACACACAGCACCATAGTTACTGTTAAGTAAATTAATTTTCTGAACTGGGAAGGGGGAGGCAAGCTCTGGCAGCTGGGGAGACTGGGGAGGGGAAGCCCGAGGGTTTGTTAATCCACCTCCCCCCATGGAATCTCCTGCCCCACATCTCCGCAGCACAGGCTAGAAGTTCTGCACTGGGGTAAGTGCGGAAGGAGATTCCACGGGGGGAGGGGAATTCTGGGGAAAATCTGCAAATCGCAGACCCGCATTTGACTCAGGGCCCTGGTCATATGTAAGCAAAGCCTGAAGTGAAAGAAATCTGCAAGGGGAGGAGAGGGAGGGGACAAAAATCCTCCTCCTGCTGCTGCTCCCCCCTCCCTCTAGCTTTCTGGCCAGAAAGCTAAAGGAAGGCGAGGACTTAGAGGATCTCCCCAAGCCCTCAGGAAACATGCTCTGGGCGTCTTCCCAGAAAAGCACTGATTTCTGGGGGATTGGGGAGGGATTGGGGGAGGTGTCATGTGCTCCTTGGCTGGGTTCCTATGGAGAAATCCAGCCAATTAGCAAGGCCTAGGGGGCATGTCAGGGCACCTTTTCTAAATGCTCTGGCCACCCTATAGCTCCTTCCCTCCCCGCCTCTCCTCTACCAGAGTGGGAGGCGAGAGGGAAAGAGCTCTCTCTTCCTTGCACCTTCCTCCTTAGGTTCACAGGAGGGGGAAGAGAGCTCAAGCCCCCCCCTTTTTTTTTTTACAAAAGGAGAGATGCCAGGGACTTGTTTGGAGTACCTGGCCTCCTTGTTTGGAGGGAAAAACAACAGAAAGTGTTTATCAGAGTCAGACTAGAGTGATCAAGAGGTCTCCTCCTTTCAGAAACCTGGTAGGTTTTGAAAAAACAAATCCTCTGCCCTGATCTCCTAAACATTGACTGTTTGCTTGTGCTTACTTTTGTCCTCTTCTCTCCCTTCCCACCCCCATGCATTACAGGCAGGGGTCATTACTAATTTTGTGAGCCCAGTTGGAAGGGCTGTGTTGCTTTGCTTCCTATTCGTTAAAATATTTTCTTGGCCCTTACTGTTTTAGTTTTTCACCCTGTGTGAGACCCTGTCACCCTAATTGTCTGCTTTGTTTGTCTTGGGTTTTTTTTGGAGGGGGATGGATGGAAGGGTTTCTAATCTTTGCTGGAATGGTCACTGCATTTAAAATGGCCCCCTTTTTCAGTACCACTTTCAAGGCTTTTCTGCTGCAAGACGGCCACTGTGCCACATGTTGGTTCANAATCTCATCTGTTGCCATATGATTCAGCCTGCCCTCCTGCCCTCTCCCTCTCTGGTCCGTCTTGGATCGATGAATATGCAACGCCAGCGATGTTGGGCCAATCCGGATGTCACTAAACTGGAGTGCCCTACCTGAATTGTCTCTGGCTGAATCCGCTACCAGTTCGCTCACCCGAAATGCCCCAAAGAAGGCTAACTTAAATAACGAGTTAAACAGTAAAACTTCAAAACAGTCGAAACACACATGTGATAGCCCACCACACATATCCAACAGTAATCCTAAAGTGACCGGGACCCGCTGATCAGGGGACCTGCCCCCTTACCTATGCCAGCTCTCAAGTAAGCGCTTGGTGAAAAAGCCCCGGTCAAGGGGTGGGTGGCCCGCAAGGTTACTTGCGAAGGCCAGGACAGACAGTTTCCCCAAGATTGTTCCCGGGGCTGCTCCCCGGCGCCTCAAGAACATGGCAAATTGCAACATGTGGTGCCCTGGGATTGGGAACCCCTGGGGCCAACCCTGTTCTCTCTGATAACTCCGAAACTCCCTGAAGGCCCTGCTGTAGGCCGCTCTGGTATGAGGCGCGAGGGTTCCCAGAACGGTGGTGTGCAGCTCTACAACCCAAGGTTTTACACCAGCGGTGGTAGCGGATCTGGGTTCACCCGGGCCTGAGGTGCCAGCAGATGGAAATGCTCCATCTGGAAGTGAGAAAGGGCATCGGCTACACTGTTGTCCAGAACGGGCACATGCCTGGCATGGAACAGGATATTAAGTTCCAAACAGGTGAGCACAAAAACCCTCACCAACTTCATAACCCTTGGCGACCTAGAGGACTGGGTGTTGATTATGTGGACAACAGCTTGGTTGTCACACCAGAAGAGAATTGATTGATTCGCCAGCTGGTCAGGCCATAGGTGCACCGCCACCACAATCGGAAAAAGTTTCAAAAAGGTGAGGTCCTTTGTGATCCCTTGCTCTATCCAGTCCTGTGGCCAGGGGGCTGCTACCCACCAGTCCTTAAGGATTAACCCAAAACCTGCCCCACCAGCAGCATCAGAGTGCACCTGGAGTTCGGCTTCCAGTAGGAGCTGGTCCCTCCAAAAACTGGTGCCATTAAAACCTTGCAGAAAAGTGGCCCAGGTCGGGAGATCTTCTTTCATCTCCTTGGTGACTCTAATGTGGTGGTGGTGGTGGGGGGGGCAGGTTCCCGGTGAACTTTGCGTAGAGGCGGGGCAAGAAGGCCCGACCCGGTGCTACCACCTGGCAAGCGAAGTTGAGACTCCCCACAACCGATCGAAGGTGCCGAACTGTAACCTTGCTGGCCCCCAGGCATTCTGTGATCTTCTCCTGAAGTGACTTCAATTTATCACCGGGAAGGCAGGAAATGGCCTCCTGGGTATCCAACTCGATACCAAGGTAGGTTAACCGGGTGACGGGTCCCTCCGTTTTCTCCGAGGCTAAGGGGATACCCAGGTCCTCTGCTACTTCGTGGAAGATCCGCATCAAGTTGGCACACTCGCTCATATCAGCCTGGCCGATGAATAGGAAATCATTTAGATATTTTGTGATTCCCCTTTTTCTAGATTGTTGCTTGACGATCCATTCCACTAGGGTGCTGAAACGCTCAAAGGCAGAGCAGGAGATCGAGCATCCCATTGGCATGGCCTTGTCATAGTAATACCCACTCTTGAAGTGAAACCCGAGCAAACGGAAACTATCGGGGTGAACCGGGAGCAAGCGAAAAGCAGACTCGATGTCGCACTTCCTGAGAATGGCACGTGGCCCAAATGATCTCACTAGGGCTACCACTGTGTCAAACGATCCATACCGGACTGAGGAGAGTTCCTTGGGGATAGCATCGTTGACTGAACCCCCCCGTGGGTATGACAAGTGATGAATTAGTCAAAATTCCCTGGGGGTCTTTTTCGGTACCACACCCAAGGGGGATATGATCATGTTGAGAAAAGGTGGGGCCAGGAATGGGCCAACCACCCTTCCTTCATCCCCTTCCTTCCGGATCTTAGCTCTAACTACATCCTCCATCCCGACTACTGACTTCAAATTTGAGCATAGTCGGTGCTGGTCAACTTCGGCAGCAGAGATTCTAAAGCCTTCCTGAACACCTGACAGAATAAACTCAGCTTCCCCTCGGTCTGGGTGCCGTTGAAGGGCTTGGGCAAGCTCGGACACCCCAACCAGTATTAGGGCTCTTGCCCGGTAGGGCTGTATTATTCCCACCAAGGCCGCCCC
>QEPC01009759.1:52861-72603 GCA_003113815.1 Sphenodon punctatus
CTGGCTGCTCCGCCAGGTGTTTGGCAAGGGAGATGGGTGAGGGTGGGTTTTTATTTTGATGGGGGTCATAAGGGTGGGGTATTTTTTCCCCTCCCTCCTCTTTTGCCCGGGAGGGGGATGTTTCCCCCCCTTTCCCCCTCTTCTTCCCCCTTTTTAGATGTTCCATTGTTGTTTGTGTGTTTTTGTATGTGTATTTTTATATATTGTAAGCCGCCCTGAGCTGCCTTTGGCAGGAGGGGTGGGATAGAAAATATTTTAATAAATTAAATAAATTAAACAAACCAGCTCAGCCTGCAATGGGCACAAGTAGCCAAAGACATGGAAAGAACTTGATTAATTGATTTTTTTGAGTCAGGTGCTGAGGTGTGAGAGCCACAAATGTCTTACTTCAGATAAAGCATTTACTTTGCTGTTGGTTAAAATGGAGCCAACACAGATGACCTGAACAATCTTTTTTTTCCTAGTGTCCTGCTTTTCCTTTGTTGTGCAGACATTGTACTGTAAGATATCACAGTCTTAACTTGAATACCCAGTACTAATAGGTAATAAGGTTTCGTTTGGGCCTGAATGACCTTTTGTCAATGTTTACCAAAAAATGGCACTTAGCTGCTCCAGTTGGCGGTGATTAGATTGGTCAGATGGGAAATTCCCAGCTATGTTATAGTCACTCTGTCCTGAAACTCCTGTTTGGAAGAACTTGCACGCAGCACATAAATAGCTGAGGTGATATGGTTAATGATTCCTGATGTGACCTAATAACATCATGTGACTCCAGGACTGATAAGCATCAGAAACACCTGTGATTAATTAGTATTACAGACTGGGGACATGGTAAATGAACACTACATTAGGCAGAGTCTAGAAATGGAATGGGGAAAGAATAAAATGAAAGAGATTTGGCTGATAAACTGAAAGGGAAACAAAGTTTAAAAAGTAAAAAGACAAAATAAATTAAAAAAAACCTTTTCAGAAGAGGAAAAAGTGGATCTGGTGCTTCTAGTGACTGCAAATATTTCCATCTCTCATGCTGTACTAAGACCGCCTTTAAACACTGGAACATTGTGAATGTCTTTGTTGTGGAACACACGCACACACACACACACACACACACACATGTCAGTGCCACAATAAATTATTATATATACCCTATTCAGCATTCCTTGAACTTGGCTGCTGCCTAGGTGTTCCATTCCAGATCAGGATCTGTCCTCTTCAGATTAAAGGACTATTACAACTCCCTGTTTATTTTAAAATAGATTAATGGTGCCCCTCCTGTTTTCTCAGAGATAGACTTTATTCTGTCTAGTGTGAGTCATTGCAAGGCCAGGCCTAGTTGCCGTAGCTGCAAGATTAAAGATATATACTCATCCAGCTTTGACATAAACCAGCTGCTGTGTTTTCACTGAAGGCCCATTTGATAGGGTTTATGTGTATAGCTATGCTGATAAAGATTCAGAATGCTGCTGATAATAAAAAGCCAATAGTTGTGAGTCTTTTTCAAATCATACCCTGCCCTGCATTTTGACAGTTGAAAAGCAGCATTAGGAACATTGGGGTATCAGAGAGAAACTCCCAATTGGCCGCCCATAGGCCATTTACACCTTTTCTTGACAGCAATGGATTCTATATGAACAGATCAAATCAGAGATAATGTAGAACACTTTTTTCTGTCACTACTACCTTTCAAAATAGTTTTCCTTCTTCTGTGGGTCACACTTTCCCTGCCTTCTCCATCATTTAAATCTCCCTTTGCTGCTTATGAAACTGCTAATGCAGGCATCCTGCTACAATGAAACAGAGCCTGTGTTCTGTTAATTTTGCTCTGCTCTGACATAGGATGACACACGGAAAACAAATCTAGTGAAGTATGCTCTGTGCACATGTGACCCAAAGAACATAGGTAGTGCCATGCTGTGTCAGACCAAATGGTCCATCAGTCCCAGCAGCCTGTCTCTGACAGTGGCCAATCTCTCCTGGGGAAAGTACCCAACAGGTTACAATGGACATTTCATTCCCTGTTGTTCCAGTTCCTANTATATATATATATATATAATTTTATATTTTTATTTTAAGATACCCTTTATGGTTTCAGAAGTACTTACCCAAAGTACACAATCTATTGTAAGCATGATCTAATGTATGGAATTTTAACTATCACTTGTGGTGTAGATTATTTGACTTATAGTGAAAGCTGAAGGATATATCAGCTATATACATTTTAAGATATAATAACTATTAAGCCACCAAGCTGTAGCTCTACATTTTGCACTGCCCAGTCACTTACTAGCAATGGCTATTTCCCTTCCTCGTAGAGCAAAAGTAGGAATACTAATACTGTGTACTGTCAATGTTTTGTATTTCATCTCTTGATGTGGTTTTAAATAGAAAGGGTTATTTGTTTGTATTTTTATAGCATAATAGCCAACAACTAAATTGCTACTTAATAAATTTGATTTGATTTTAGGTCTGTCATCCTAGCTGATGTGTTATCTAGTCTTCATGCCACTATTGCTGTCTGGGTTTGCAGGATTATATTTAAATCTCAAAATGGGGTCACAAAGGCAAAGTTTGGAAACTGTAGTCCCATACCAATGTTACAGAGGATTTCCATGGCAGTTTGCTTGAGTATGGACTGAGGAAACATTGAATACATTTATCAGCACAGATGGCATCAGCAAATTTTACCATTACCACTCTAGCCTTGCTCTGGAGGCACAGTCCAGGTCCATTTAAGTCAGTGAGAAGACTCTCAATGCCTTATTCAAGGGTCAGTTCTTGCCCTAAATCACTAGTAAAAAGAGTGAAAAGCAACTGAACCCTGCGGTCACACCAGTGAGCTTTATTTGTCTTAGATTATGTTATTGATTTCCCTGTTCTGTGTCTTCTTGCCACCCGTAGTCAAGTTTTTTGCTTACTTCCATTTCATCTGTCTGTGGCATTGTTTCAATCGGTCTGTCTGAAGACTGGGTAAGCCTACAGTTATCTCGGATAACAAAATGTCAGTTTTGAAATTAAACTGGCTAGAATTTTCATTTGTTTTAAGACAGAAGCTTGGCCTTGGGAGCTATAACAGGTTCCACAGATAAAGATCCAGTCCAGTTCCTCTGAATGTAACCCTTCTTCAGAGCTTAGTAGACCACTTGATTATGTGACACAGTTTAATAGCATAACACAAAATCGGGTTTCCTCACTAGACTTATTAGAACCAACCTTTCCCTCAAGTCTCTCCTTCCATGCCCCTTCTCTAACTGGATGAGTCTTCTTCTTCCTGACTTCAAAATCATTCTCCAGGTTTCCCTGGTGGTCTCCTCTGTTCAGCTAAGTCCTTGTTTAATATAGTCTGGGTGAGATCAGATGACCTGCTTCAGCTGCCCACGATCGGTTTCCCCTTTGCAAGCAGAAGTTCTCTTCATCTGGTGTGAACTGGCCAGGAGCAGAGGAGATGAGCTCATTAACAATGAGCTGGATTGGATTATGGGATCCGTACCCCTCTGTAAGAGGGAGTTGGGGATATTGGGGGTTTTGCATCCCTCTGTGAGAGAGGGGTGTGTGGGGAGGGATTGGGGTTGGGAAGAAGGGTTCACTGTTCCCCAGTGAGGGGGTGGCATGATCCCTGGATATGGGACTGGGATAGGGAGGAGAGGGTTCTTTCCCCCGGTGAGAGGGGGGGTTATGACCCTTGTAATGGGTGTGGAGAACCCCCCTCTCACTGGGTGGTATTGGGGGGGGGTCTCTCGTGCTGGCTGGGCGGGGCAACTGCAAGGGGAGGGGTCCGGAAGGGGGCCTGGCTGGAGGGAGGGCTGCAGCCATTGGGGTTGTGATGAGATGGGGGAATTATGGTCCCCGTGGGGTGTATGTGTTTGATCTGTGAGTTGGGACAGGCACTTGGTGCAGGTTCCCCTCACCATCTCCCAAGCAGATGGTGAGGTGATGCATGATCAGGGGGCCCCTGGCTTGAAGCTGCTGCTGTTAAATGTGAGTTAAAAAGTCAATGACTATCCAGGAATTGATCCTGGATCATGCAGTAGACCTTGTGTGTATCACAAAGACCTGGCTGGACACTGAGTCGGAGCCTATTCTGGCTGACCTTGTTCCAAAGGGAAAAAGGACGGAAGGGCAGTATAGCCATTGTTTTTAGGGACTCGTGGTCTGTTAGGAGGTATCCAGTGCAGCTTATGTCGGGTATTGAGGGTCTCCATCTTATGAATGATTTGGCAGGAGACAAATTAGGAGTGCTGCTAGTATACCTACCTGTACGGCAGCATCCCTGAACGTTTTGGCAGAGCTGGTGTTGGAGTTGGTATTGCAGTCCACGAAGACATTAATCTTGGGTGACTTCAATATTCACACCGACACCAGTCTTGGAGGAGCGGAGCGTGAGTTGATGGCCGCCATGGCAACCATGGACTTGTCTCAAGTAGTCATTGACCCAACACATGATGTGGGAAATACCTTGGACTTGATTTTCTGCACTGGCCTTGAGGCGGGTGATTCATTGGTGGGGGAGGTGTCAGTGACCTTGTCATGGACAGATCATTACTTCCTACAGGCCTGTCTCCCGGCGCACATCTGCCCCTGGAGGGTTGTGGAAACAGTTCAGTTGGTTTGCCCCCAGAGACTGATGGAACCGTAGAGGTTCCAGAATGCTCTGGGGGAACTACCCTCTGATTTTGACGACTGGACGCTCAGTGACCTTGTTGCTATTTGGAACATCTTGCTGACTGAGGTCATTGACCAGATGGCTCCTAGGTGTCCGCTCCCTAGGCATCAGCCTAGTTCACTGAGGAACTGTGATGGCTGAAGCAAGAAGGGCAGCAGTTAACATGATGGTGGAGCTGTTCTCGTGCTGAAGCAGACAGATTGCGACAGAGCCAATTTGCGAGTCTATGCTGTGACTGTGTGGGCAGCAAAGAAAGAGTTCTTTACTGCCCTCATAGCATCAATGAAGTCTCATCCAGTGGAGCGTTTCCAGGTGATGAGGGGGCTGGTCAGTCCGGCCTCCCTCTGCCTGGAACTGGAACCTTCCAGTGCCTGCCATACATGTATGGTGACTATTTCGTAGATAAAATCACTCGCATTCACCACGACTTCGACGCTGCGCTTATTACAATAGGAGAACCAGAGGTTATGGAAGTCCCGCCTTGTCTGGCTTTGTGGGATCAGTTTCAGTGGGTCTCGTCTGCTGATGTGGAGGATGTTCTTGGGACGGTCACCTCTTTTGAACTGGACCCGTGCCCATCCTGGCTGGTTAAGGCCAGACAGGAGAAGCTGGGGCCATTGCTGGCGGTGGTGGTCAATGCCTCCCTTTGGGAGGGCAGGGTGCCGAGCTGCCTTAAAGAGGCAGTGATGCGGCCCCTGCTCAAAAAACCATCTCTGGATGTTGACTCCCTGACCAGTTATTGACCTGTCTCCAACTTAGGGAAGGTTTGAATGGGTAGTGGCTTGGCAGTTGCAGGAGCATCTGGACTGACTCAGTTTTCTAGATCCCTTGCAGTCTGACTTTCATCTGAGCTATGACACTGAGACTGCGGCAGGTTCCCTGGACCTGGGTCTTGGGACGAAGTTTTCTGGGGGGTGGCAATCCTGGTGCCAGCGCTGCCCCGCTCTGTTTTTTTTTCCTTTTCTCTCTGCGCAGCCGGAGGCTGCTGCCTGCAGCCAAAGCCTGCTGCCTGGGTCCCCATCCCTCACCTGCTTCTGCTGTCTGCCTGCTAGCAGTGCTGCAGCAGCAGCAGCAGCAGAATGTCCCGGAACACCAGTCAGACTGGGAGATAAAGCTGTTTGTTTACAAACAACTCCTCCCCACATGAGTGATGAGAAAGTTGTTGCCTTGTAAAGAAGTTTCTTCGAGATGGCTCCTAACATTCTCACCAAACTGCCTAACTGAGTCAGACCAATGGTCCATCTTAGCCCAGTATTGTCACAACCTGACACAGCAGCAGGGGTTTCAAATTCAGGTTCAAATCCAGCTCTTCCAGAGTCTCCAGCAGAGGCCATCCTGGCATGCTATCTGAGACCCCTCCAAGCTCCCAGCAGAGGTCTCCCCCAGGAGTGCTACCAGGAATCCTGAAGTGGAGATGCCGGGGATTGAACCTGGGACCTTATACATGCAAGGTACGTGCTCTTACCACTTGAGTTATGCCCCCCCTACCCCTCATAACTGGGTTGTGCATGGCATGCTTACCCTATTCAAATAATAGACCAAGTGATGGTCTCGAGCTCCTCTAGTATAAAAAGCACTCTCTCCCTCAGAATGACAGTTCCTTCCAACACTTTCTAGGAATATAAGAAAAAAATTCCATGCGACACTGGAAGGGTGGGTGTTGTGACAATGTTTGGTATCATCTCAAAGAACCTTGTTTACAAGGCAGCAACCTTCTGTTCTTCGAGTGACTCCTCACAGGCCCTTTTTACACAGCTCCACCAGGTGCAGGTTCTGTGGGCGCGCTGGTGTGTGGGCGGGGTGTGCACATGGCTGCACACACATCCCCACTCATCCGCACCCACGGAGTAACTGCCCTTTCCCCTGGTTGCTCCATGCATGGGGATGAGTGGTGGGTGAGTGATGACGCATGTTAGGCAGGCGCACACACACACGCACCTCCACTCACCGCGGGTGGGCGCTGCGTCGTTCACACGGGGCTCCCCCACCCAGGAACACACAATGTGGGGGCAGGGCTTGGCTTGGGGGCAGCAGCCTAAAAAGGGCCTAGGGACGCAAAATTCCTAAGTCCGGCCCTGACTGTGCTTTCGCTTTGGTTGACGACCTTTGCTGTGAATTAGATCAGGGTCGCTTTACCCTGCTGATTCTATTAGATCTGTCAGCTGCTTTTGATACTGTTGACCATGAGATGTTGGTGACTTGCCTGCAGGACTGTGCTGGGGTTGGTGGAACTGTTCTCAAATGGTTTAGTTCATTCCTGGTCGGAAGAGCTCAGCGAGTGGTAGGGATGGGCAAACAGAACGGAGTTTGGAAATTCAGTTCGGTTTGGTTTGAAATTCGAGTTCGGAAATTCGGTTTGGTTTGAAATTCGAGTTTGGTTTGGAAGTTTGGTTCGGTCGACTGAACAGACTAAGTTCGGTCGAATTCCAAACTTCCAAACCAAGTTCGGCCATTCAAAACCAGGGTTTTTGGTGTGTGTTGCCACTAGGGATGGGCGGACAGAACAGAGTTCGGAAATTCAGTTCAGTTTGAAATTAGAGTTCGGTTCAGTCAACCGAACAGACCGAGTTCGGTCCAAACTTCCGAACCGCGTTCACCCATCCCTAGCGAGTGGTGCTCGGGGACCATTTTTCATATTCCCAGGACCTCTTGTGTGAAGTCCAGCAGGGTTCCATTCATTTCCCTATCCTGTTCAATGCGTATATGCAGCTGCTGGGCAAGGTCATGAGGAGCTCTGGATTTCATTGTCATCAATATTCTGATGACACTCAACTCTATCTCTCTTTTTCATCTGACCCAGGCCCTGCAGTCTCTGTGCTTACACAGTGTCTGGTGGCTGTGGGGGACTGGATGAGGGCGAGCCAACTGAAGTTAAATCACAAGATGCAGGCAATGCTAGTGGGGAAGGCGATCGGTGTGGCATCCCCCATAATTGATGGGGTTCACCCGCTACTGGTTTCCCAGGTTCGGAGTCTGGGAGTTCTCCTTGATGTGCAGCTTCATCTAGATGCCTATGTTGGAGCTGTGGCAGGGATGTGCAAACAGAACCGAGTTCAGAAATTTGGTTTGGTTCAAAAATTGAGTTCAGTTCGAAAGTTCGGTTCGGTCGACCGAACTCAAATAGTTCGGTCGAATTCCAAACTTCTGAACCAAGTTTGTACATTCAAAACCGGGGGTTTTGGCCTTTCGAACTGGTTCAGATTCGACCGAACATTTTGGTTTAATTTGAGTTTGGTTCGAAAGTTCGGTTCGGTCGACCAAACTATTTGAGTTCGGTCCAAACTCCGAACTTCTGAACCGCATTCGCACATCCCTAGCAAGGAGCACATTCTGCCAATTGCATCTAGTGCAAAGGCTTCGGACGTACATCTCAGACTCCAACCTGGCCATTATCATCCACGCTTTCATCACCTCAAGACTGGACTACTGTAACGCGCTCTACATGGGGCTGCCCATGTTGACGCTTTGGAGACTGCAGTTGGTGCAGAATGCAGCGGCCTGTCTCCTTTTGGGAACAGGCTGCTGGGAGCATACTACACCAGTGCTCCATTCTCTGCACAGGCTGCCTATAGTCTTCCGGGCCCAATTCAAGGTGCTGGCTCTTACCTATAAAGCCCTATATAGCTTGGGCCTCATATATCTGCGGGATCATCTCTCCCCGTACTCTGGATCAGCTGCTTCAGTCGACCGGGAGCACCCGCGGGTATCCCGAGAGGGCGTTCTCAGTGGCTGTGTCGAGGCTGTGGAACTCCCTCCTGGCAGAGACCTGGGTGACCCCACATCTCCCCTCTTTCTTTTTGATGTCAATGCAGGACCTGGCTGCTCCGCCAGGTGTTTGGCAAGGGAGATGGGTGAGGGTGGGTTTTTATTTTGATGGGGGTCATAAGGGTGGGGTATTTTTTCCCCTCCCTCCTCTTTTCCCCGGGAGGGGGATGTTCCCCCCACTTTCCCCCTCTTCTTCCCCCTTTTTAGATGTTCCATTGTTGTTTGTGTGTTTTTGTATGTGTATTTTTATATATTGTAAGCCGCCCTGAGCTGCCTTTGGCAGGAGGGGTGGGATAGAAAATATTTTAATAAATTAAATAAATTAAACAAACCAGCTCAGCCTGCAATGGGCACAAGTAGCCAAAGACATGGAAAGAACTTGATTAATTGATTTTTTTGAGTCAGGTGCTGAGGTGTGAGAGCCACAAATGTCTTACTTCAGATAAAGCATTTACTTTGCTGTTGGTTAAAATGGAGCCAACACAGATGACCTGAACAATCTTTTTTTCCCTAGTGTCCTGCTTTTCCTTTGTTGTGCAGACATTGTACTGTAAGATATCACAGTCTTAACTTGAATACCCAGTACTAATAGGTAATAAGGTTTCGTTTGGGCCTGAATGACCTTTTGTCAATGTTTACCAAAAAATGGCACTTAGCTGCTCCAGTTGGCGGTGATTAGATTGGTCAGATGGGAAATTCCCAGCTATGTTATAGTCACTCTGTCCTGAAACTCCTGTTTGGAAGAACTTGCACGCAGCACATAAATAGCTGAGGTGATATGGTTAATGATTCCTGATGTGACCTAATAACATCATATGACTCCAGGACTGATAAGCATCAGAAACACCTGTGATTAATTAGTATTACAGACTGGGGACATGGTAAATGAACACTACATTAGGCAGAGTCTAGAAATGGAATGGGGAAAGAATAAAATGAAAGAGATTTGGCTGATAAACTGAAAGGGAAACAAAGTTTAAAAAGTAAAAAGACAAAATAAATTAAAAAAACCTTTTCAGAAGAGGAAAAAGTGGATCTGGTGCTTCTAGTGACTGCAAATATTTCCATCTCTCATGCTGTACTAAGACCGCCTTTAAACACTGGAACATTGTGAATGTCTTTGTTGTGGAACACACACACACACAAACACACACACACACATGTCAGTGCCACAATAAATTATTATATATACCCTATTCAGCATTCCTTGAACTTGGCTGCTGCCTAGGTGTTCCATTCCAGATCAGGATCTGTCCTCTTCAGATTAAAGGACTATTACAACTCCCTGTTTATTTTAAAATAGATTAATGGTGCCCCTCCTGTTTTCTCAGAGATAGACTTTATTCTGTCTAGTGTGAGTCATTGCAAGGCCAGGCCTAGTTGCCGTAGCTGCAAGATTAAAGATAGATACTCATCCAGCTTTGACATAAACCAGCTGCTGTGTTTTCACTGAAGGCCCATTTGATAGGGTTTATGTGTATAGCTATGCTGATAAAGATTCAGAATGCTGCTGATAATAAAAAGCCAATGGTTGTGAGTCTTCTTCAAATCATACCCTGCCCTGCATTTTGACAGTTGAAAAGCAGCATTAGGAACATTGGGGTATCAGAGAGAAACTCCCAATTGGCCGCCCATAGGCCATTTACACCTTTTCTTGACAGCAATGGATTCTATATGAACAGATCAAATCAGAGATAATGGAGAACACTTTTTTCTGTCACTACTACCTTTCAAAATAGTTTTCCTTCTTCTGTGGGTCACACTTTCCCTGCCTTCTCCATCAGTTAAATCTCCCTTTGCTGCTTATGAAACTGCTAATGCAGGCATCCTGCTACAATGAAACAGAGCCTGTGGTCTGTTAATTTTGCTCTGCTCTGACATAGGATGACACACGGAAAACAAATCTAGTGAAGTATGCTCTGTGCACATGTGACCCAAAGAACATAGGTAGTGCCATGCTGTGTCAGACCAAATGGTCCATCAGTCCCAGCAGCCTGCCTCCGACAGTGGCCAATCTCTCCTGGGGAAAGTACCCAACAGGTTACAATGGACATTTCATTCCCTGTTGTTCCAGTTCCTAGCAGTAAGAGGTTATGTCCCCAAAACCTACTTAACTAATAGCCATTAATGGACCTAGCCTCCACGAACTTATCCAATCCCCTTTTGGAACTAGCTACACTACCAGCCTTGACCCTTTAGCAGTAAATTCCACAAGATAATTGTGTTCTGAGTGAGAAAATACTTTCTCTTATTGTTTTAAATCTGCCGCCAGTTTTGCTTCTCTGCACCTTTCTAGTTCTACTATGTCTTTTTTGAGTTGGGGCGACCAGAACTGCACACAATACTCCAGGTGCAGACGTATCATAGTTTTATTTAGAGGCATTACGATATTTTCCATTTTATTCTCTATCCCTTTCCGAATGATTCCTAACATTCTGTTCGGGTTTTTTTGGCTGCTGCTGCACACTGCACTGAAGATTTCAATGTATTGTCCACAACAACTCCAAGGTCCTTTTCCTGAGTGGTAACTCCTAATTTAAAACCCAGCATTGTGTAGTTGTGTACATATAGCTTGGGTTATTTTTCCCTATGTGCATCACTTTGCACATGTCCACATTAAATTTTATCTTCCTCTTCACTTGGAGCCCACATGATAGCTGCTATATTGTCGTCATCTGCAGTTGTACTAGCGTTAGGCTTCCTGGACACTAATACTCGGCTACTGTCCTGAAGTAATTTGTGCCACCGAAGGGGGCAGGGCCATGCAAGAAGGGAGCACGGCAAAGGGACTTTCCTGTCTCTTTCCAATAGGGCCAGCCCCCCTGTGGAATATTGATGATTTGTAATAAGGAGCCTCTGGCGACTCTTACTTTGCCTAAATTCATCATGACTACTACTGCATCCCAAACAGAGTGCAATACAATTAACTATCCTATTTTGAAAAAATGTGATGAATGAAAAGCATAATGAAAAGCTAGAATTTTCTTTCATAAGGCAGCATCAATGATCAAAATCTAAATAAGAAGCTGACAAGAAAAGTAAAATAAAGATAGTCAAAGAGATCAAATGATCTTCACTCACTTTTGTGATATCCGAATATGTCTGTTGTGATGTGTCTTGACAGCACAGCAGAAATATTTATTTAAATGTATAACACACCCTATTCCTGAAGGCTTGGGGTGGGTGACAACAGATAAAAATACATCTAAGACAAATTACATTTTGCAGTCGAAAACCCCTATCCCCACCCACTAAATGCCAGTCCAAATAAAAATGTCTTATATTGCCTGGAAAATACTCAGGCCTGGGCTTTGGTGAATTTTCAGGAGAAAGGAGTTCCAGAAATGAAGCGACCACTGGAATGCCTCTCTATGTGCCCTTATCATATTGACTTGGTGCACTGATGACCAAGTACTAATGGCACTTGCAAGAGGGCATTCCTAGGATCGTGATGGAGTGTAGGAAGGGGCAGAAATAGTTGTTTGAGCTGCTAGAATTTTAATTGTAAATTCCCTGCTTCCCAACCTCGGCCGCAATGTGCCAGGTTTTTAGCCAGATGATGATAAAGTATATACACCCTTGGAGTGACGTTTCCTGGCAGGCACACTTCCGCTGACTAAGAGGGGCTGCATATGAGGACTGATATATGAGTGAAAAAACCCAGTGTTTTATGGCTGTTCTGTTCAACAGGGAAGTTACAGAAACTTGCCAAATCTCTTTCCTTGCTACTGGTCCATTTCTGTTCACTTGCTCGCACTCTCTCTCTCAGCCTGTCATCTCAGTTTATCAGCCAAATCGCTTTTATTTTCTCAGTTTAAGTGTGGATTCGGGCCGATTTCAAGCAGTTTTGAACAAATCCCTAACATTTAAAAAATGTTGTTGCTCTTCCACAACTGTCCCATATGGCAACATATGTAGACCGTCCATGGAATTTATTTCTCAAATGTGTATTTACCTCGTTTTGAACGTGAACATTAAAATTATATCAGTTTGAGACTATTTGTCCACCTTAGTTCCCTCCTCTTCCATCACCTTTAAAAAGCACCTGAGGACTTATTTATTTAATGTGTTTCCTCCTCCCTCTTTCCCTTTTAAAATTGTTTTAAATGAATTTATGTTTTTAATGAATTTTTTTATTTGTTTTAATTTGTGATAATTTGTTTAACAAATACGTTTATTTGTTTTAATGTATTTTTATGGTGTGAAGCTCTCCGAGTGTCATTTGGTAGCAGGGAGGCAGGGTATACAAATGAAATTACTGTTATTACTATTTAATAATTTAAATTATACAACTGGAGCTGGAATGCACATACATATAAAACATAATAAAATGATACTGGAAATATAGATTTAAAATAAAGGCTCATGTCACCTTGAGGCCCAGACTGAGATTAGGTTTGCAGTGTCCGAGGTGCTGTGAAGGCACAATAAGAGATGCTCTCCATGCTGAAAAGTTTATGCTCTAATGCAGGGGTGGGGAACTTTTCCCTTCCATGGACCATTTTGAAAATTAGTACAAGCTCCATGGGCCAGACAGGAGTTGAGGGTGAGGGTGGTGAAGGAGTGTGCTCAGGATGGGAGAAGGAAGAAGAAGATCCAGAGCATGAATCTGTGCTATGGATCCATCCCCTACCTTTGACCTCCAGCCTTCATCTCTGATCCCTTCCACTGAGAGTGCTCTTTCAGAAAGTAAGGGCTGGGTGCATGGTCCAGATCAAGGAATTGGAAAGGGGCTAAAAGAACCAAACCAGTCACAAGCTGAATTTGGCCCATGGGCCAAAGGTTTCACTGGACAAAAGGTGGGAGAGGAAATGAGATAGCAAGTCAGATGCAAAGATGGATTCAAACTTAGGTGTCCAAGTCCCCAGTCCACTGCGCTAACCACCAAACTATTCTGCTGCCTAGTCTGGTGTAAATCAACAATAACTCTATTGATACCATTTCCATTGGACTTACACAGGAGGGAGTATTTGACATCTAGTAGACAACATGAGAAAATATTTCGACCTATGAAGGTTTTAGATGTACATGCGTAAACTGCCCCTCCGCTTTTGCTGCGGTGGGGTTTTGGCGGCGCCCCCCCTTTCTAGAGAGGAAGGAGGCGGGGACGAGTAAGGCGCCTGAGGTCGGCGCCAGGGATTGGGTCAGCCCAGTAGGTGAGGCAAGGGGCGGGGCTCGACCCTGCAGGAAGCAGCCACCCTGGGGGTGGAGAGTCGCAGGTGGGGAGAAGACCCCACAGAAATAGCCTGACTTGGGGCCTCAGGAGTGCTGGACCTGAGGCTGCCAGGACTGGAATCCCTGTGGGGCCCCCTCTGGTTGCCGCGCCTGGGCCATGGTCCCTACTGGCCCTGCTTAAGACCGGTCCTGGCTTCAGGGGATTTTCTTTTCCCTTCCTGGGGATTGTCCCCACCCCATTTGGGGGATTCTCTTTTCACCTTTGGGAGCTGTTTCTAGGATGGGGAGGATACAGTTCACCTCTGCCTTCTGAGGCTCGGCAGTTGCTGGGACAACGATGTTCAGTGCTGTGAACCTGGCAAGAAGAGAGAGAATGGGTTACAACCAGAAGAAATTCACCTGCCTCATTTGAGTTCCAGACTCAAGTGCCTTGTGCTGATTGGGCTGCTAGGTTCAATGAGTGAAAGAAAAAAGACGAGGGTGGGGATAAACTGCTTGTGCCCAATCAGAGCTTCTGCCTTAGAACCACCCACTCCAACTCCAGCTCTCTTCTGGTTCCTCACAGTTGTGGTTGAGAAGTAGCTGTAGATAGGTCCACATTGGACTGGAAAGCATCCAAATCTGTGAAATTCTGGTGTTCAAAATTCAGCTGTCCTCTGTCTGTCCACAAAACTGAGTGAGGTCAGGATCCAGCAACTTATTCTGGGGCAGTCCTATGGAAGCCTGTAGGATAAGGGGGAAATATTGGTCTCCCTCCCCCCGCCAAGAAGTCAAAAGTTACCATACCACTTTATCTGCGATACCACTGCGCTTTCCTCTGCTTAGAAATGGTAGGTACAATACTAGGGTTTTGCAAGTGTTGCCTTTTAACTCTAATCACTGTATGTGGCTCTTATTCTGTTGCTCTCACAAATTGAAGGTGGTGTTAGCAGGGCCGATGGGTTTAGAAATTGCAGGACCCAGGCTGAAGACAAAATGCAGTGCCCCTGGTGCTGCCCACTTTCATTCAGCTCCTCCCACTCCTCTTTGACAATGACAGGGGGCAGGGGGCTGCACCAGGGCCCCTCCCCTCCCCCCAGGGCTCAGAGCGGTCCCTGATTCCCCCTCCCCAAGACATCTGGAGAAAACCCTGAGCCCTCTGCTTTCCCCAGAGTGCGTGCCAGTGGCCCCTACTTCCCCCCGTGCCCTCTGCAGCCTCTGTAGTGGCCCCATTTCCTTCGGCTCTCTTTGGTTCTGCTCTGGAGACAGGGGGGCCAGACTCCCTGGGTCCTGGCCCGACTGCATCCACAATTCCACTAGCCTTTTGAGTCCTGGTGGTAGGTTGGGGTGTTGGTCACCGGCCCTCTGGGCCTCCTTTTCTGGGTGACGGTCGTTCTGCTGTGCTTCTCCAGATAGAAGGAGAATACCTCCATAGGCCCATACCTCTCAGGTCCCACGGTGTGACACAGGCTTCTTTGCCTTTGTTGTACTGCTGTGACTGCCGCTGCTTCCCTCGAGGAAGTTGCTCCAACAACTTCCTGACAGGTGGAGGCGGAGCAGTGAGCAGAGGCAGCCATAGCTGGACAGCTGGACTTAGCAGGGACTTGGGGAGTGAGTGTGGGGCACTGAGGGAGGTGGGCTGCTTCAGGCCGGCACAGAGGTGAGGCAGGGCCCACAGTGGCCTCCCGGCAACCACCTCTATCTGTCCCACAGTAAGGTCGGCCCTGGGCATTAGGTTTTCCAAATGAAGTATTGTCTGTGGAATGTACTATTTATTCACTAATGCCAAATTAGAGGGAACTATATTTATATGGAACAGCAACAAAAAAACATACAAGAGGAAGGAACTAATTGTCAATTTTCTCATAATGTGTTTGTAAAAGCACTTTTCATCGACCTTTCGTAAGTTGATACTCCTCCATCTATACTCCTTCCCCTGCCCTGTTAGACTGTTTTTACAATAAACTGTAGCTGCTAAGATATATGATGAGAGATAAAGAGAGGATTTTAAAGTTGTTCTACAAAGGACTGTTTACATTTCCTGTCAGGTCATTTATCAAAACCCAACAGATCTACATTAAGCTATCAAATGCAGACTTGTTCCAAATTCACAATGCAGAGAATTGCCACCTACGGTTTCATCCAATTAAGGACATTTCATTGAAGAGCTGGCAAAGTGAAGAGAGGAGGGTTTGAGCAAGAGCATAGCTATAGGAGGCACTGGGGGTGAATCTGCACCATGGCCTACGAGTCTGGAGGTCCATGACTTCTTTTGAAGCAGCAACCCTTGCTAGTGGGAGGGGGGGGCTCCATTCTGTCTTTTCCACCTGGACCCATTCCAACATAGCTACACCTCTAGGTTTGAGTCAGTTGTCAGTTACAAAGATTTGGGAATGATCCTCAGTGCTGCCTTCACGAGTAGTTAGAGCAGGTGAAAACCTCACTGAAGTGAATGGGACTTCCACTCATACTAACTGATGGCAAGGGTTCTATACTAGCCTCATGGAGTATTGCAACATTAGTGTAGTTCACAACTTTATTTGCTCCACTCCACAACTTCTAGAAATTGTGGCCAGAGGCTGTTGGTTGCTTCTACACAAACCTAATTATCCTGGTATTAACTGTAATTCTGGGATGACATCCCAGGATTTTCATCTTGGGATAACTGTCTACATGATCATTCATTTTCAGGGATAAGCACTGTCCTGGGATTGCAGTGTAGACACTTATACCAGTATAAGAGTCACAAGGAGGACTGCATCAATCCCATGGTGCAGCGCAATTGAATTTCAGCACCTTGGGGAACTCTGATGGAGAGGAGAATGCCTTTGCTAGAGCATCGGTCTTGTCATTAATTGTCTGGGATGTAAATTTCCAGAGGAGACTCTGTATTTGTGTAGAGAACTGAGACAAACAGGGTCGTTCCAAAGGGAACTAGATTCTGCCACACAGACAGCACAGTTGAATTTTGGTGCTTTCTTCCGCTCTGATTTCTGGGAGTACAACGGATTGGTGGGGATGCCAGTGCCCTTGGTGATAGTGGGTACGTCGTCTGCCCCCTCCATTTCCAGCTGACCCCCTTCTCTACCCATGGCCAATCTGAAGGTTTGGTGGGCAATACTGCCCCGAAAGAAAGGGGCAATATTCCCTTGTCTTGGGTGCCTCTCCTGGTAGTTATGTGGGCAGCTGTGAGCGCCTCTCCTCCCGATGTCCTTGCTGCTCCTATGTCTGTCATGGGTCCCTGGAGTGAATGTATGTGATGGATTTCCTCCACTGCAGGGTCAGAGTGGACTAGGAGGCATCATGGGTAGCATTTTTTCACAGCCTTCTATGCTGTGACATTTTGCCATTAGATACTACAGAATGCCATAGAGACATTAGGTAGAGGGGAGGTAAACTCTACCTTCAGTTTTCTATGGCAGGGGAGGGGAACTTCAGTCCAGGATAACACTGTACACAAACACTAGTCCTGTATTATTTTATACTGGAAAAAATAAAACCTCAAAAATGAGGTTGGTCAATTCAGGGATAAAACCAGGAAGCAGAAATTATTTATACCGGAATGTTTGTCCACACAAACAATTAATCCCTGAATTAGAGGGGTTTATTTAGGGATAATGCATGTGTAGAAGTACCCATTGTAAAGGCCAGTAGCATAGCTGGGTTTAAACAAGGATTGGACAAATTCAAGTATAGGTCCATAAATGGCTATTAGCAAAGTAGGTTGGGGGACACAACCTTTGACTTTTGGGAGCTGGGACTCAGTGAACAGCAAGGCATAGATCGCTCCATTATGACCTGCTGGGTATTTCTCGAAGTGATAGTAGTCACTGTTGGAGACAGGATCCTGGGCTTAATGGGCCATTGGTTTGACCCAATATGGCTAGGGTGGCCATAGGTCAAGATTTGTCCTGGACTGCCCAGTATTTCCGACAGCTTGTGCTGTCTGGGATGGGAGGGGAACCGGACCATACAGCCATCTGGAATTTCCCCTTCACATCCCTCCTCCCACGGTCAGCTATTTGCAGCTGCGCTCTCTACACTTCCACCCACAGACCCCGTGGTGGAAGTGCAGAGAGCACAGCTGTGGACAGTTGGTGGGCTTTATTGGTGTGCGGCTGGTCGCGCATGCGCATTAGGTGCAGCACCATGGCAAGGAGTCAGTTGAGGGCAGCACACACACTGCAGCAGGCAGCAGCAGCAGACTTGTGTTTCCCGCTGCAAGCCGGAGTGACGATCCCTTCCAGGGGCCCCGTCCCCCTGACCGAGAGTGAAAGCGAGTCAGCATCAAGGAGGTAGGTGAGTGAAGGAAGGCTGGGCCCCCCATGCAAATGATGCAAATATATTGGAATTTTAATGTTTGCTTGCTGCTGTACTGTTTATGGACCTGTCCTCACTACTTCACCCAGAGTGTTTTAATTTTAAAAACAGTTGTTTCTGTGTGTGTGTGTGTGTGTGTGTGTGTGTGTGTGTGTAAGCCATGTGAAAAGCCTGTGGGCCCCACATTTGTTTGCCCCCCTGCACCCCACAAATTCTAAGACCAGCCCTGGAAAACCACCACCCTGCCCCAAATGGATGTCTCCAGAGCAGCCTGGGGACCAACCAGAGAACCACAAAAATCCTCAAATTATTTTCTCCAAGGTAATCCAATTAACATCAGTGGGACTACTCTGGCATAAGTGGTTTGGGGATGGCAGTTTAACAGGGCTCCAGAAGGGGTTCTAGCACCAATGCAGATATCTGAAGAAGAGATGGGTCAGTGTGATGTGAATTGATGGCAAACTCGCTGCTGACAGTTTAGAAGCAGTGGGGGGTATTAAATATGATTTGTAGGCCTAAAAACAGGGCAACAAGAAAGTTCTGCATTAGATGAGTCCAGAGGGTGGCTGCACTTAATTGCCTCATTTATGAATGATCTGTCCCTCTGAGAAGCATGGTAGAGAATCACTGGTAGTTATTACTGGCTTGATGAGACACTTAAAACATCAGTTTTTCCTCACAGTGAGCCTGGGCTCTATTTTTTTACACTGCTAGGGAGAAATGGGATCGGTGGGAGAGAGACATTGGATGGGACCCTAGTAAGAGGGCTCTCTATCCCCCAGTGGCAGGGCTTCACACAGCAGCAAGGAGTTCACAGGGTTAACTAATGTAATCTCCCTCCAGTGTTAACTCTGGGAACTCCTTGCTGCTGGGTTAAGCCATACCACTGGCTTAACCATTGGGTTGGCTCTGCATTGGGTTGGCTCCTCCTAATGTTGGCTCCGCCTAACCCCACCCACTTCTAGACCTGCCCACTGCAACACAAATTAGCATAAATTAGCATATGTACATTTCATGCAAATATTTGTTGTCTTTTCTGGCGATGCATCAGTGGCCACCCTAGCTATGACACTTCCTATGTTTAACTTACTTGCAATTTAGCTCACATATTTCTGAACTAGTATTACACGCTAGTAATTTCCTCTTATTTAACTCCCCCCACTTTTTTTTTAAGCTTGAAGCTATATTTAGTGTTCCTCTTTGTGGGTTTCAGGAGTGTTTTGAATTGCAAAATAAAATTATTACATTTGCTGCAGGACATCCTGTAATTAACCTCCACATATTCTTCAGCTTTCACCAGATACCAAGGGGGGGGGGAGGGGGCACCTCTCCAGTTTGAGACCTAGGTTGCATGCAGAGGCTTATAACTCAGGGCATTTATAAACGAGATGAAAATGGCGGCTGATCCCTTTTACAGCCGCCATTATTTTCGTCCGTTTAAATGCCTGACGCGCTCGCCAGCAGCGTCTTTCCCGCGTCTGGCTGGGCCAGTGATCCTTCCCCCTTAGATGCGTATCGCCGGTGTGCCAACTGTAACCCGCACTTCCGGGTCACGCGGGCCGGGAGCGCATGCGCACAGATGCGCTGCAAGGACGCGCATGCGCAGTTACTCCGCAACGAGTCTGATGCTCTTTTAAACATCAGACCTGTTGCGGAGAGTAACGCGGGGTCTATACGTGGGGTTGAGCCCTTTCCCGCTTTGGAGAGGGCTCGTTTATAAATGCCCTCAGCCTGAGCCTGACAGGGCCCGACTAGTCCCACTGGGCCTGTGCCAGGTGAAGCACATTCTGTTAAAGCCCCTTAGGCCCAGGCCTAGCTGTGTGAAGCCTGATCCTCATCAAAA
>QEPC01009759.1:78140-103433 GCA_003113815.1 Sphenodon punctatus
GGGAGGGGAGCTAGTGGGTTAGAGCAGGGGGGCTGGGAGCCAGGGCTCCTGGGTTCTCTGGGAGGGGAGTGGGGGCTAGTTGGTTAGTGCAGGGGGGACTGTGTGTGGTAAAGTGGAGGTTTGGAAATCCTGAGATGTCACTGCAAGTCATGCGATTTCAGCTGTGTTCAAAATGCTGGAAATGGGATGTGTGTGGTAAAACTGAGGTTTGGAAATCGTGAGATGTAACTGTTAGTCTGGTCATCTGCTTGCTTTTAAACCTGGCAGAGGAGGTGAATATAACCTGCCTAACTAAAATTGCTGGATTAAGTATTAAGTAATGTAATGTCCATCCAATGTTAACCCTGGGAACTCCTTGCTGCTGGTTGGGTTATGCCCTGGCTCTGCCTACCTTATCACTGGCTCCGCCTACCATATCCCTGACTCCACCCCTAGGCTAGGCTCTACCCCTAGGCCCGCTGGTCTTACTGTCCAAGTACCCTTCCAACATCAAAACCCACCATCCACCCCTGGTAGAGGGCATGATAGGTATTGCGTGGGCCTGGATCTCTATAGGTAGTTCCTTAAAGTTCTGACAGTGGCTCTTAGAGGACCTGAGGGGCTACACCCAGATACAGACATCCTGGTGCATGGTGTCACACTTTCCTGATATAGCCCAGGGCTGTCAGGTGAGAATGTAAAAAAAAAGGGATATCCCAGAGCTGTGGAGTTCTGAAATAAGGGGCATCCATTATGGCTGATGAAGCTATGAAGTTCTGAAATAATGGCTATCCAGAGTGATCTATGGAGCTATGAAGTTTTGAAATAAGAGACATCTTGCAACCCTACTTGGCCCTTCGGGTCAGGCTTCATCAGGCACTAGAGAGCTCAGGCTTGTGGACTCAGATCAGGCTAATAAGTTCTAGTTCTCAAAAGTGTGGGGAATGCCCCCTGTTTAAAAATAGGTAGATCATGACCTTTTTTCTTTGTCCTCTGCCTCCTTCTGATGCCCATCCTCTTACAGCCGGCTTCCTCTTCTTACAGCCAGCTTTGGTACTCCTGATTGCAAACAGTGAGATTCTTCATTTCAAAGAGGGTTCATCAGTTTTTGAAACTGTGCCCACAACAGAATCCTTGCAGCATGAACCTCGGGCTTCCTCATGTCTGAATCAAGAGAAGAAAAGTTTTCTTTTGAGTTCTTAATAGGCTTATATAACATATTCCCACCATTATGCTAAATTCTAGAAAGAACATCTGTGTATTGAGCTCTGAACCTCCTTGCCTGCACTGTTGTGCTTAAGTTACAACTAAATGCAGGTGTGTATTGAAAATTTAAAGTGAATTAGTTGCTGTGTTGGCCCCAGTTGGAAGAGATAGAAACAAAGCAGCTCAGATGTTATCTTTTATTGAACCAACTTCCATGGATGAGAGTATGTAAGCTTTCGGGCCAGACAGGGCTGTTCCCCAAGTATGAAAAAAAACAGAATGATAGACTGATCAGAAGCAGGATATATGTGTGAAAGCAATTTCTTGGGTGGGAGCCAGTGGCGGCTTCAGCCCCAGGGCACCAGGGACACTGCCCCATCTGGCCTCCATGCCACCATGATTTAATTTTTGTCTAAATTATTTACCTTAGGCTTTTTCTCAGGTTCTGGGCCGGCAGCAGCACTGTGCGGGGAGTTCAGAGCTCTGGCGTGGCTGTAGAAGCAGCTCTGGCACTCTGAACTTCCGGGTTCATGATTACGCATGCGTTAGCATGTTGCTTTGCTCTGCACATGTTCAATCATTAAAAGGCGATGCCATGGGGGCCAGAAGAGGTGGATGTCGCGCAAGGTGGGGATTTCTTGATCACACAAGTTCAAGACGGAGGCTGCTTAGGGGCGAAACAATTAAGAACGCGCATTGGGCGGCTAGGGAGTGCCGTCCCAGCGTGTGTTCCATCAATCAGAAATGTGTTGCCAGGATCACCTGGGGGCAGTGTTCCACTGAAGTGTAGGGAGAGGAAACTGGCAGCAGAGTAATGTATATGGGCTTATCCCTTGACACCCGGTGGGGGTGGGGTGGGAGAGCAATACGTGGGGATGGGGTTTGTGTGTGACTGCCGTGTGTGATTGCTATTGGCCGGTGGAACAGCAGGGGAGGGGGAGAAGGGACTGGGAGAGTGCTTGTGTGACTGAGTGACTGTTTACTTTTAAATTTGTCTGTCTCTGAGTCTGAGCGCGGACTTATTCTCTCTCTCGTGGTGTGAGAGGGGGGTGGAGTGGGAGGCTGCCTGAGCACACAGACCAGAGAGCATATAAGGTTATTCCAGTCCAGGCGCCATTTTATCTCTCCTTATGAGTCTGACTCAGTTGGTTCTTTGAGAGTGAGTTTGCTGTTGGCCACCTGGCTGAATCTTTTTCAATCCATTCCAGGATCAATTCACTGTTAGGTTAGATAGATAGTATTTTATTATTTTTAATAATAATAATCTCAAGGAAGCAAGTTAGGTAGTGTAGTGTGCCACCCACTTGGCAGTGCCACGATGCTGCTGAGCTCAGCCTGCCCTGTTTGGGCTCGGTTCTGTACTCCTGTTGGTGGTGAGTATATTGGAGACCCGGCTGGGGCTTGGCCTTTGATTTTTGGGGGGGACCCTGGGGCTGGGGGACTTGTCTTGGGAGGAGGGGGGATGCTATAATAGTGATTATTATGGGATGATATATCACATCAGATTGGTTCTGCCCATTTAGTATATTTTTTGTATTTTTAGTATTTTTAAAATTAATTTTTAAATTGTGAGTTATAGTATGTTTTAATTATAATTGTTGATGGTGTGGTAAGCGGGAGGTTGCTGGATAAAATATGATTGTGCTACCAGCTGCCTTTGGGGGGTGTGTTCAGGGGAGGGGGTTGCACTGGTAGACATGGGGGACGGGGTGGTGTGGAGTGGGGTGCACAGGGGAGTGGGGGAATTCTGGCTGGGCAATGGAGTATGGGTAGGGTTGCCATAGATGAACATTTTTAGAGGGCACTTATGAGATATGCAGGTTACAGGGCTGTATTGGAACCAATTTAGCTCTGAAACCTGTATAACTCATAAGTGCCTTCTAAAAATTTGCATCTATAGCAACCCCAAGTGGGGGGAGTGGGTGCACTGAGAGACATGGGGGAGGGGAGTGGGGGTGAACATGGGGAGCTGGGCAATGGGGCCTGTGTGCTTGGACAGGCATTTTGCTGGAGCTAGCTACTAGGGATGCTGGTCTTCTGGAGGGGCCTGGTTCCTTTGGTGGTAATGGAGGAGCCCCCAAGGGGGCCAAACTTTAAAACAAGAAAAAGGGCCTGTGTGCTTGGGCAGGCATTTGGTGGTGTAGCTACTAGGAATGCTGGTCTGGAGGGACCTGGGTTGCTTGAAATGGTGCCCCTAAATGATCCAAACTGTTAAAAACAGGCCTGCTGTGTGCATGGACAGGCATTTGGTGGTGTAGTGTCTAGGAATGCTGGTCTGGAGGGGCCTGGGTTGCTTGAAATGGAGCCCCCAAAGGATCCAAACTGTTAAAAACAGGCCTGCTGTGGGACCTGAGCAGTGAATGGACTGGGAGCCTACCCTAGAAAACTACAGGCAGCCAAGGAGAGCATGAAAATGAAGAGTGTTCAGGAGAATGGTAAGTGATGGCATGGGGATTGTGAGGGTCTTTGGGGAAGAGGTTCACAAAGAAGCAAAATTAAAAATGTCATTCAAAATGCAAACATCTAAAGTAATTTGCTTCTTTTTTCTATCTAGTTTGCCTGATATCTGGCATGATTCCACACCTTGCCTCGCTCTCCTTGTGAACATAGGAGAAAGTAGGTAGGAGCGCAGCAGAAGAGAAGGCTTCAAACAACAAGGAAACCCTGTTCCCCACTGAACCCATCTCTTCCCCCTTCCTCTTCTCGTGCTCCAAAACCAAACGTTTTCCCTCCTACTTCTCCTCTGTCCTGTTCTTCTCTTCCCTTTCATTCTCTTCTGATTTGGCTTGCTGCAGAACAGGGAACTAACTCAGTCCTCCCGGTTCTCCAAGGCAGAAGGAAGGATTTCCCAAAGCCTACACCTTCACTACAGGTGGCCAACCATGCCATGAAAATCGAGGATTCGAGGGCTCAGGATAAAGGTAGGCGATGGCAATATGATCTATTTTTTAACCTACTGTGGTTAATTTGGACCCGGTGGGAAAGAGAGAGTAGAGTGGACGGGACCCCAGTCAGAGGGTTCTTTATTCCCCGCTGGCAGTGTTTCACACAGCAGCATTCCCAGAATTAAGTAATGTAATGTCCATCCAACATTAACCCTTGGAACTCCTTGCTGCTGGGTTATGCCCTGGCTCTGCTTACCATTGCCCTGACTCTGCCCCTAGGCTAGGCTCTTCCCCTTTTCACCGGCTTAACCCGCCGGCTGCCCCTCCAGCCTCCAAACCCACCAGCCGCCCCTGGTGGGAGCTGTTAGGAGAAAACTCATTAGCACTACCAACAGAGCTGAAACAGCTTATTTGCTACCTGTCAGTAAGACCCACAATTTTGAGTACTTTGTTGGGTGCCCGTTGGGCTATCCAAATCCCAACCAGGCACCCAGTTACCTGAAAATACTGGTTTTTACTGAGTTACTAATTTACTGATCGATACCACTCGGTAAATTGGTAAAGGAATTGAGACAGTAAGTAAAAATATTGGTACAGGAAGTCAGAAAATCAGGATGAATCCCAGTATTTTGGTACATCGGGTAACTGATTAGCACCTGCTATTACTGGGTTGGGTAGAGTCTGCCCATTTTTGTGGGTACTTGTTTCAGCTTTAATTAGAATACAATGTAGGGGGAGGGACCAAGAATCAAATGTTAAAAGAAATAAATACAGGTGAGGTGTACACAGAATGGCAAGTCTTTGGGAGAGGACTCTAGGGAAAAAAGTTATAGGAGGAAAGATAGCATTTCACGACACAGAAAGGACTGGGAACACAGCAGGGATAGATGTAAACAGCAGGCTGTCTGGGACACATTTCTAGAGACACTTAACATACAGTTTAATTTAATATACATGTTTGATTTCTATCATTTAATTCACTAACCCCTGTTCTCCAAAAGGCTAAACTGATTTTAAACATAAAAGGCAAATCCATTGCTGAAAGAAAAAGAGAGTAAAACTGCTTCGTGTTTTACTGAGCTTATGGAGGGGTGTGTGTGCACATTGCTGGGGATGATGGATGAGGCCCAATTTACTAGGAGAGGTGCAGTTGGTGCCAGCCTAATTTGGTGGAAACCTGCCAGGAAAGGCATCTTGTTTTCTGATTTGATTCCAGATCAACTATAAATATGAGAAATGGCCTGGTACAGTATAAATCCCAGGGATAGGCCTATGGAATGCAGACATCTAATTAACTTAACCAGTCATTGGGGGAGGGGGAACAGGAGTGTTATGGCGGCTTTGTGCAAACAGAGCAGAAAGAGCATTTGTCTGACAAGAGAACCCTGAATTTTATAGGAACACTTTGTACACGTCAGCTACCCTCCTGTGCTCCACCCACCCCTAAGCAGAACAAAAAAACACCTCTCCTGACCTTTTAATGGTAAAAGAAAAGCCAGAACATTTGAGTTGCTTTGTTATCACTGATTTGTTTTCTAATCCTTGCTGGCAAAGCCCACCAGAGAGGCTCAAAGAATGAGCTGTTTTATTCCACTTGGCAGATGCCTGGGCACATGCATGTTGTTTGCTGATGATTATGCAGTTGTTGTGCAATGAGGAATTCCAACAAAACCATGTGAGGAGAAAGCCGTTAATTTTTTTTTTTTTGGCCAGTCATAATTAGTTCAATGATTTCAGCCTATTTGCTTGACTGGCTGGTGGTAAGTAGGTCTAATGTCAACTTACGATGCGTCATTTTTCAGAGTGCTTATAAACACTTGTGTCGTCATTGCTATGGTACATGCGCTATAGACACGTGTTAGTGTCCAGTCAGTAACTTTTTGCTACCCTTGTACCCTTAATTTATGTCTATTCTATCTTGGGTATGGCAGCTAGGGATTTGGAGATCATTTTTGTATGTGATGAATCTGCTGAAAAGTAAAAGATTAGCATTAGCAGAAGGTACTATGATTTAAAAAACAACAACAAATTAGACAAATCCATGCAGATTCATTGAGTCCATCAATGACTATTAGTCTTGCTGGTATATGGACTTAGATTTTGTGGATACATCTGTTCTCCTATGATTCCTTAGAATGTATTCCAGAAGAATTCCATCTCACTCCCCGGGCTCTGACTCGACCCCTGTGGTCAACCAGGAGAACCCTTCTTGAAGTCCCCCGGGTATCTCATGGGATGACAATGGAGAGGGAGTTCTCGGTGGCTGAACTAAGTCTGTGGAACTCCCTTCCAGCAGAGGTCCATGTACCCCAGACTTCCCCTCTTTTTGACAATTAATTAATTATTATTATTATTATTATTATTATTACTATTACAAGCATTTATATAGTGCTAGCGATATACTTGGCGCTTTACAAAAAATAAGATAGACACGGTCCCTGCCTGAGAGCTTACAATCTGGAGACAGGGAAGGGGGAACAGAGGGAGAGACAAGGGATCCGACATTTATGAGGATGTGAGAATTCAGGTACACTTTCTTGGCTTGGTTACAGTAAATTGGGAGTTTACAGAAAATAGGTGGGGGATAATCCTGGTGGGGATGATTAGCAGGAGTTCGGAAGGGTGGAGTGGAAGAGGTGGGTTTTGAGGAGGGACTTGAAGGTGTGGAGGGGGGGGCAAGGTGGACGAGGGCAGGGAGGGAGTTCCAGGCATGCGGGGCAGCAAGAGAGAAGGGACGAAGGTGGTTGGGGGAGTGCAAGACCTGGCTGTTCTGCCAGGCTTTTTGTGTGGGAGATGGGTAAGGGCTGGGGGGAAGGGGGAGGAGGATTTCGTTGTGTGTTTGATGCTCCATCAAGTGGATTTTTATATTGTTGTTTTATATTATATTGTATTTTATGTTTTTTACTTGGAAATTGTTAGCCACCCTGAGCTGCTGTCAGCAGGAGGGTGCAGGATATAAAATTTGAAAAATAAAATTAATAAAATAAAGAGCAAACAGGGAACTATTTTATAGTTAAATATTGATAGGGAACTAGTAAAATTGTTGTAGCAGTAGAGGTCTGAGAATATTAGCATACTTGTGTATCCCCTGAAGATGAGAGTGCTGAACACTGACCATGTTTATAGATAAGAGAATTGATCTCGGCACCAATTAGAAAGAAAATAATATACTCCATCTTCATGTTTTAGGGAAAAAGAGTGTGTCATAAGCAAGAAGCTGTCAGCCAATGGGATCTAATATCAGTGGCCAGGTCACAATTAAGCTACAATGATGTTGGATGGAATAAATTCAGCTCAGGGAATAATTATAATAGCTTCCTGTCAAACATTGGGGATCCCTTCTGCAGAAGACTTCCACCCCTTTCCACCCCAGTTCTAGGTAAGCTATTTGTTTCCTGCTTGGCCAGCTGAGTGCAGAGCAACTCTAAAGTGTTACAAGGCCTTAAGTTCTTTCCTGTGTAACCATTATTTCGTTTACCTTATATGCCATTCATATAATTATACTTCTATTTGTAGTGATTTTATTCTGTTTATATTCTTTTATTCAATGTAGTGATTTATTTTAATCTTATAATAAAAATTTTAAACTTCCAAGTCAAGTTTATTTGCTGCGTGATAGCCATCATGCTAAAACATATAGCAAAAACACATATACATATACATAACATATAAATAAGGCATAATTATATAATATAAGTTTATATGAAAACATATCAGAGAAATCAAATTAACTCCATCAGATTAACTTCATCCCAAGCGTATATCCCATCCCTCATAGAGCTAGCTATTGAGCCAAAGTGTATAGAGAAAGATGACTTCTCACAGGTTCATAGTCTGGGAGCCATCCACTATAGAGATTTAAACTTAAGGAAATTCTCCCCCTTAATAAAAGCCTGAATCAAAAATTTTGCTACTGAAATGGTATAAGCTGGATCTGAATTGACCAGAAAAATCAGAAGAAGCTCTGAAATTGTTCTTCCGCTAAATCTGGCTGAAAGTGGCGATAGATATTGTGCTCTTAAAGTCCAGTAAAGTTGGCACTCGAAAAGAACATGTCCCACTGTTTCTACATCTACTTGATCGAAGGGGCACAGGCACTGATCAAATGGTGTAGCCTGCCGGCACCCTTCCAGGACCATTGTAGGTAGAGCATTTGTTCTAGCTAATAAAAACGGTTTAGCCTGCAGCGGGGTGAGATGGAATCCCCAGTAGGCAGCCATTTCCCCTTGGGCTGGGATCAAGGCCTGGAAAGGGCCCAGTGAAGGAAATGCACCTATAGCAGATACAATTTTAAACTTTGTATCTTGAGATTGGCTTTGTTATTCTGTGAGTGGGAGAGAAGACTCCCTAGAATCTCCCTTGATTGCCATCTTTATCAAGCCAACAATGGCCAGGGATGCAGACTCATATTGAGGGTTTTCTAAATCTCTGGCTGCTGGAAACCAAGGAGGAACAACAAGATACAGATCACTCCATATACACCTTGCTCTAGTGCTTGACCCATGAATCATCTAATACTGGCCATGGACAAAGATAGGGTTCCGGGCTACATGGACCTTTGGTGTGATCCTGCAAGTTCTTATGTTTGAAGGTTGTAGTTATTCACCTCCTATGAGCAGGGGGTGAGGAAGGGAGAATTCCAGGAAAGCTGAAAGGAGTGGGTATGGGTGGTAGGTTGTCTGGGTGGAGTGTTGTTCTGAAGGAACCTGAGTTGAGGAATTTCCTCTTGAGTTTTGTTCACCCAGCGTATTGGGTCCCAGAGTACCGTATCCACTGAAGGGATATGGTACACTGCCGTGTTTTGCTTCAGCTGTGTATCTGCTACCAGGGTCTGTCAACTCAACAAAGAATGGTGATCCCAGTGATGTGACTTTGTACCAGGAATGAAAATTAAATAGGGCTGTGTAGAATGACCAGTCTGTTGGACTAGGAGAACTCGACACAATCACAAGATAGTGCCTCTGCCCTCTCAACATTCCAGATATTGTAAAAGCACTTCAGCTTGCTTTTGTCTCTCTCTGTGAGTGGAAACACTGTTTTAAAGCCTCTAAGCCCCTCGCACCTTGAATCATTTCCTGTGAGAGAAGGGCCCAGTTTATATAAGATGGGTCAGCTGCCTGGTTGGCCTCTTTACAGGTTCCATGCAAGCATGTTAGTGGCTATGCCAGACTGAATTATAGCAATGCCAATGACATATGCTAAATGGAAGAGTTTCTCATAACACATTACTTTGTTTGATATTTTTACCTGGTTTTCATACTATCGTTTGGTGTGGAATAATTTCTAAGGTTTCTGTTCAGAGCTCTGAGCATCTTAGTAGAGCATTTGTTACTAAGTACAGGGTTAGAAGCACCTCGTGAAAAGACTAAGGTGATGAAAACATGTTACAAGAGTTTGAAGGGAAGCTTTATTAATTAATTTTTTGGTCAGACATGTTTTAGTATGTGTGTAAGGACTGCAGGGTTGGCCCGCAAATGAATAAGGAGCTTTATCACACTTAGCATCTACTATAGATACCAAACTGACATTTGAAAAATATGTTTGCTGCTTATGATCAGTTTAGGGTTGAATCTCATTGGGTGTCTCCAGATGAGACAGGGAGAGGCTACCGCACCTTGGGTAGCCTTACCCCTCCCTGGGCAGCTGGGTCACATGTGGCCAGCAGCAGCCAGATGTTCCCCTGCCCATGATGGGATAAACATCTGTCTGCTATGTGACACATCCTTGTAAAAACTCCGAGAATGCATTACAGAGCAACCTTACCCCAAGGCGGGCCACCCCTTGTGACTGGGCCCATTCTTCCCGCCACGCAGCAAGCTCGGTGGCAGGGCTGTGGGTGGCATTTGGTCCGGCTGAGGAAGGGAGATGGGTCATGACCAGACATGCACTTATTTGGCTTACGCCGCAGCCATCCCCAGCTGTTGTGGTGGCTCTGACAGGGGCTGGCTGGCCCGGCTTCCCCACACCCATCTGGCCGCCTCCCTGTGCTTGACCTGCTGCGTGGTGGTGGCAACTTAATCAATTAAATCATATAATTAAAATTTATATACTGCTCTTCCCATGATTGCTCACCATGGGGCTGTGTGGGGATCCGGCTGCCACCACTCGTGTGGAGGCACTGACCATCTGCCACCAGATAAAATGTTTCAAACATCGTCATCGTCTACAGTAGTAGTGCTAAGTGACCTCAGCTAGCCAGCAAGGCCTCCCTTACTCCTGCTGAGTAAATTAGCCACTAGGGTTTCCAAACATACCCTTCCATGAAGGCTACATCCTGCAGGGATTCACCCCATCTCTTAGAGCCATATCTGCCATGACTAAGGCTGTCCTGTTTCAGGGCCCCAAATAATGGTTTATGATAGGTTTCCCACACCCTTTAATCTAGCTTCTGTAATTGTGCGTTGCTAATGCACAGCTGCATATTCTTCAAAATCCCCTATTTAAGAGGGACCGTCTCTCTCCTTGGGTGCTAAATTCTACTGTCCCTCTTTAAGGAGAGAGAGTTAAAAACACAGGAATTCAGTCCTCGAGTATCTCTTTTCTGGTTCCCTCTCAGGAAAAGCTCTTGAAAGGACAATGGAGAGATGGTGGAATGACAAGAAGTTAAGGAGAAGGATAAGCAGGAGAGTTTCTGTCCCTATTTATGCACTTGAAATGCTGGGAAGTATGTGTGTGTGAGGCGGTGGAACGTATTCGCTAAGGCTGGAGTTTATTGATCAGTGGGGCAAAGCTCACAGAGGGGGGCTTCCCCTGGCCTGGCCGGGTCAGGGAACGGAATAAACAGACAGCCATGGCAACCTCCCCATGCCATCCCTCTATGCAGGGCCTGGTTGGTACAGAAACACCCACCCAGTTCGGCCCATTATGGCCCACCTGGACAGTCCTAAACTGTGGGCTTGGTTCGTTCCGAGGCCATGTTTCTGGGATAGCCACCNCCCCCCATGCCATCCCTCTATGCAGGGCCTGGTTGGTACAGAAACACCCACCCAGTTCGGCCCATTATGGCCCGCCTGGACAGTCCTTGGGCCTAAACTGTGGGCTTGGTTCCTTCCAAGGCCATGTTTCTGGGATAGCCACCTACCCCGCCAAGGTGTGTACCAGGCCCAGATCTGGTGGCTTGTAAACAGATGCGTGGGGTAAGACTCTGGCCCAGGCAGGCTGTAGCGGGCGAATCGGGCCAGCATAATGTTTATTAACGTTCTCTGGCTGCTGGAAATGCTGGGAGGTGTGCAGTTGGTGAATTGCACTGTGGTGTATGTTTAGTCACAAGGTACAGAATTTTGTAATTAATAAGCATCAGGGGGTGGGGGTATCGGATAAATCTGATACACCCGATAATCAGGTATATCGGATTAATCCGATAATCACAGGTATCAGCATACCAGATTTTTAACATTGGCCGCTTTACTGTTTTTTTTACATCACGGCCATTGAAGTAAATGACTGCAATGTGTAAAAAACCAGTAAAGCAGCCAATGTTAAAAATCCGGTATGTCGATACTGGTAAATCTGATACTGGGAAGATCCGATACCTATTAATCCGGTATCCGATATTCTCCCCCGTGTCCCATCCCTAATAAGCATTATCCTTTTTCTGTTTAATCCACAACATGTCAGTCTTTCCAATGAGCACTGAAGAGGCTCAATGTAGATTTTGATCTAAAATGTAAATTTTGATCCCTTATGTTGTCGAAAAAAATTAAAATACTCACTTTCTTCCTGATTACACTTGAAACATTTGCTTGTTTGTTTTCCTCACTAGAACTGGTAAGTCGCTGTAGGAAGAGAGAGAGAGAGAGACAGGGGGAAAGGGTAGTGTAAAAAAAAAAAAAAGAGAGAGAGAAGTGATTCAGAAATGTGTCTGCTCTGTCCATTCAAGCCACTGTACAGAAACTATGCTTCTGTGGTGGGACAAAGACCTTTGAGCAGAGTGAGATGTGTTTATGCTGCTCCTATCAAAGAGCCTTTCATCTCCACAAAGCAAATTATTAACACATTCCATTGAAGATGTGGGGGTGGAGGCCTGGCCTTGGAAAAAAAAAAGCTGGGGAAAAATGAACATTTTTTTTATAAACACTTTTAATGATAGTGAATGGCTCCTTGCCAAGGCCCTTATGCCCAGTGAAGCACTGCAGGCTGATTGTTTGTCTGGAGAAGTCCCGTGGGCTGAGGCTTTTGTGCCGAGGAATTTCCAATTTGAAAGCCAGTGGTGTGGGAGGTGTAGGCCTTTCCAGGTTCAGTGAGTTAAGGTGGGTAGTGCCAGTTGCCTTTAAACCTGCACCAGAGACTCATTTTTGTCGGATGAATGAACATGGACCTCCTGTTCCAAACAGTAAATCTTTGCCTCTCAAGACAAGCTAAAAACATGAGGTGAAACCTTACACAAAATATGGAGATTGGAGACCAGGCCTTCAGCTTTGTTAATGGACTACTTTCTGCTGTAGAAGGCTTCTATTCTGCAAGTTATGGGATATGCATGAAGACACTCTTGTTTGAGACAAGAGCTGAGGGAAAATATCTTAGAAACAATGTTTCCAAATGGATAACATGGGTGTGAAAACTGGAGAAGATGAAGGGGACATGTTCCATTCCGAATGGGCAACTTTGTCACCTTTGATCGTTTTTTAACCTGACACTTCCATTTTGGCCTATGGGAGTGTCAGGTAAAAAAAAAACCCACTCCAAGTGGCAACTCTACTCATTCCTTAGTCTGGGGCACAGGTAGCAAAGAGAGGGGAATATGATGGGGGGGGGGGGCGGAGTGCCCCCCCCCCCATGGTGTTTAGTGTTTAAAACACTTAAGGAAGGAGTTTTAAGATGGAGTTAGAGGCAGATGGGTGTCTATGAAAATTTGCCCAGACTCTTTGTTTAGTAGAGACTGCACCTCTGCAAGGCTAAGGTAGAGGCAGCAGTGAAGGGAACCTTTCGCCAGCTCCATCTTGTACGGAGGCTCCGGCCATATGTTTTGGCCACCTTCATCCATGTGTTCATCACCTCAAAGCTGGATTACTGCAACATGCTCTATGTGGGGCTGTCCCTGGTGACTGTTCAGAAGCTGCAACTGGCGCAGAATGCGGAGGCCCATCTTTTGACAGGAACGGGCCATAGGGAGCACATAACACCAGTGCTCCGAGCTGTGCGCTGGTTGCCTATAGCGTTCTGAGCCCGATTCAAGGTGCTGGTTTTAACCTTTAAAGCCCTACATGGCTTGGGCCCTTCCTGTCTGAGAGACCACCTCACTCCTGGGGTGATCCTTGTGGTCCGTCGGGGGTGCCTTCCTGGAGGTCCCCCGAGTTAGCCGGGTGGCCACAATGGAGAGAGCATTCTTGGTGGTCGCACCGTGGCTGTGGAACTCCCTCCTGGAGGAAGATCAATTGGCCCTGAGTCTGCTGGTCTTCTGCCAGGCCTGTAAGACCTGGCTGTTTGTCCAGGCCTTCGGGGAAAGGAGTGGATAGGGGTGGGGGAGACGGGTAGTGGGTGGGCGGTTGGGTTAGTGAGGGTTTAGGTATGGGTTATTTTAATCTGGGGGGTTTAGGTTGTGTTAATTGTATTTTAGTTATGTGTTTTAAGGGGGCGGCATATACATTTTAATAATAAATAATAATAATAAATAATAAATAAACTGAACTCATAAAACGGATAACATTTTCACACCCCTTGCGCCACACTGCTCCCTGCCAGCATGGGTCCTGGTTACCCGCGAGACTGCCTCAGACCCCAGGTTCCTTCGCGGCCCTTGTGATCAGCCAGGGATGCCCAGCTTGAAGTCCCCCAGGTATGCTGGGTGGTGATGACACAAAGGGCGTTCTCAGTGGCCAGGCCTCAGCTGTGGAATTCCCTCCCATTGGAGGCCCACGTATCCCCAGACCTCCCCATTTTCTGTAGATGCTGTAAGACCTGGCTGTTTGCGCGGGCCTTTGGGGAGGGGGAAGAGTAGGTGGGGTGGGAGGGTTTTATTATTTTATTGCCTGGAAGCGGTGTCCATTTTATATTTGATATTGTATTTTTAATTGTTTTGTAGTTTTTAAGCTGATTTTATTCTTATGAGTATGTGTGATGTACGCCGCCCAAGTTGCCGCTGTGCAGGAGGGTGCGGGTTAAAAATATTCATATAAATAAAAAATAAATAAAATTTGTGTATTTTGGCAGCTGGACAAGTGGGCAGGGCAGAACTGATGCCATGTGGAAGTCTTAAGGGGGCAGTTTTGGGGGTCCCAGGGGGAGGAACTGTATCCCTCACTTTGCTGTGCTCCTCCTCCACTGATAAAGATACACTATAGTTGGTGTTTTTAAAAGACTACTACTAAATTAAAGGCTATGGTCAGTTTACATCCAGTTACTGTAAACATGCTGATTTAATAATCAGGAAAAGGTTTTTTTTGTTCTACTTTCTCTTAGGGGTGGTACCATGTACACCCCATCTCTTATCAGCAGCACTTCTACTGTTACAACAAGGAAAGTACTTCAGAAGCTTCTCCTGTAATTCAAGGGACTGGTGTCAGTGGTGTAACTTTGGGCTAAATGTTGTGTGTGTGGGGGATGCCTTTAAAGCAGAAGCATAACAAGTTTGGAATGGACCCTGGTGCGGAAGATGGAATGAGGTCCTCTGACCCTCCTCTCAGTGGCAGGGAATGTACGGGCCCCAACAAGGAGCAGGATTCCCCAGTACAGCTGCACCACCTGCCCCTATTATAACTGCACCCTTGCTTTAAAGTCCTTCATCCATTAAAGGAAATGGAAGCTGGGCAGAACATTGTCCTTAAAGCCCAGTTGTCAATTGGGGGGGGGGCGGGGGGCTGAGGCATTCATATTGCCCCTGCTCTGAAAGGTCAGGGGGTTGAAGCCTCCCTATAATTATGTCCTTGATTGGTGTCTTTTGGAAGGTGACACCAAGCAATAAGGTGATTCTCTTTAAAGTTTGCTTCAAAGAGAATGTTGAATATTTACCTTCTTACAAATTGTATCTTGTTCTTCAGATCTGGTTGTGGAAAGGGTCTACATAGCTGCACTTCAGGAACATTTATGGTCAGGCTGGACCCAGAGCTAATCAGAATGCGAGCCTCAACTAGAGGTTGACCTAAAACCACGTCAGGTATAAACCATCAGCCTCTTTTACTTTAAAAAATATTCTTGTGTTTGCATATCATAACTGACCCTGTTGCCTGTGATTCTAAACAATGGCCTCATTATACATTTCACATTTGATGCTTTTATTATGGCCATGGGTTCAGTGGGACAACATTTGCTTGCCACTGGAATTAATATGGTTGTAAATAAATATAATTAGTATGGTCATATAAAAAAGCAGTAGTCCAGCCTCAGGATCAGGGGGTGAAATTGTAGGAGATAATATGCACAGTACTTGGACCAGGAGGTAGAGGGAGGCCCCGGTTCAAGTCTTGCCTTAGCCAGAAAGTCACTGCATGATCTTCGGCCAGTCACAATATTCTCTCAGCCTAAACTACCTCACAGGGGAGTTGTGAGGATTAAAAAGTCGTGTTAAATTGTTCTTTGAGAAGTGCTCCGAGTTCCATGGCAGGGGGGTGTTGTATAAAAATTATTAATTAAATGTTGTTGTTATTCCAGTGCCCTGCCTATAGAAGCATTTGTCTCCTTTTGATTTATTACTTGACATATTTTCCTTTATAAAGCTTTCGTTTATTTTAAAGCTGGTATATGTGTGCATTTGCTGAGACTGGGTACAGAATTCTAAAATGAGGCTCTGTTCAACATGGGGTGAGCCTCCCAATTACAGGTGACTAAGGACTTTCACTTGTGAATCTGACTCTGCGTGCTTGGTTCAGCATGTACACTGGGTGCTTTCAAACATGGTAGTTGCCTGTTTTGGGTTCCCCCTGCTTTGGCATGGGGGGGCACCATCGTGTTTGAAAGCAGCCAAGAAGCGGCTGCCAGATGTTACCACGGGAGAGATCCCGACCATGGTGGGGGCTAGCCAGGGCTGACACTTGGGGAAATCCCTGAGTCACAGCCTGGGATAGCCTTCACCACCATTGGAATCTGGCCACTGGACCTGGAGTAAAGTGGTCTGGAGTGGTGGTGGTGGGTTCTAGATGTTACCATGGGATAGATCTCTATCACCAGCTAGCCCCCACCACTGTTGGAATCTGGCTGCTGGACCAAAGCAGTCTTTCACATCTGAAAGCCCAATTTACTTAACGTGGTCCAGAGTGGGGGGGTGGGGAAGGGGCAGGCACCATGGTGGCCATCATAGACCACAATGGCTGTCTGTCAGCCAAAGGGGTGGTCAGGCCACTGCATGCACTGTTGGGGGTGGGGCTGGGCAGATGCACATCTGGGCGTCTCCCTGTCCCAGCTGCTATCACATTAGTTTGGAAGCCAGACTGATTCCTGACTGGAGTGATAGACACCGCCCAGATAAATCCATTGTGGTGGTGGAAACCGTGGCTTCTGAAAGCACCCACTCTTTCAAAGCCGCCCCGAGCTGTTTTCAGGAGGGGTGGGGTATAAATTCAGAAAATAAATAAAATAAATAAATAAATAAAGACAAGTTGGAGAACTAGCCAGTGAAAGAGAACTACCTCAGTGTAAGAGGACTACCTCACTGTAATGGAGAACTACCTCATTGTAAGGGAACTAGCCAGTGAAAATTACAAGTGGGGGAAGCAAGTCATAGTTTATTTGGAGGTGTAGTGGCAAGGGGGGTAGCTATAATACAGACAAGTGTTGCAGCAGCTATGCTAGGACCCACAAGTCGGGGGGGGGGGGCAGACTCCCTAGTGCAGCTGCACCCTCCCACTTGGAGAGGTGGTGGACACCGTTCCATCTTCTGCACCAGGGCCCATCCCATTCTAGGTATGCCCTTTGGGTTTTCTGATAAAGTTAATCTTGTCCCAGTCACATTTATCCATGAGATGAACCAACTGTGGTGTCAGAAAAGCATCTCCATACTGCTCATTGCTTTGTCTGCAACTGATTTAATCCCAAATAAACTACTCCAGGTTTTGGATATCTTGCATATTGTCAAGAAGGTGGCCCACTTAGCCCAAAAGGCTGTTCTATGTGAAACAGTAGGATTTGTGAGAAGATTCTGAGCCTGGTTTGGTACTTAGCACCCACTCAGCACTGTGAGGCTTATAAGAACAGGGAAAATCTCAAATAATAATAATAATAGTATTTGGAAAAAAGGAAGAGCCTTGAAGAGGAGGTAGCTCTACCAATTCCTGGGGCTGCATAGATTTCATGCTTGTTGATTTCACTGTGGCTTCTTCCAAGCATGGGTCTTCCACTTGAATTAAGGAAGTATCCCTATTGGCTGCAGTAGGGGCAGGTTTATATCTGTCAAAGACTATAGCCACCTGTGTGTGTGTGACATGCTACGGTTTGCGCTTCCACAATAAACAATTTAACAATAAATCTGTAGAAAATCCATCCCAGGACAAAATTGTTGACATTGTCCTCATCTTGTTGCTGCTCCTACAGATGTTCATGCTGTTGCATGTTTCAGCATCTGAGAGTCTCCTTCCACCAACTGTTCCCCAGACAATACTATGTTTCTGAAGGTTCTTGGATTACCACATACCATATGTGGGGTGGGGTGCCATATAATACGTAACAGTGGTCACATGTAAGGGGAAGCTACCACTGTCTGAAGTCGAGATTCTTCAGATCCCTATCTGTGATAAAGGAGAAATGAGAGGCATTTTAGCACAAACAGATATAATGTGTGTAACCCTGAAAACAAGCCTCTAGCATTATATATGGTAACACCTATTGCAATCATGATAAAAACCAAGATAGCAATACTGTATATATGGCCACTCTACCACTGTGCTTATTCTGTAAACCACACTATAAACTATGCTTATTCTGTAAACTAACTACTATATTTGATTCAGTAAAACAAAACATGAGGCTAAGGTTTAAAGTGTTTAACATTTATAGGGTAGCAGCAATTAGATGACTAAAGATTCTATTGCTTAGTGTTTATTGGAGGAAGAAATGAAAACTTCTGTTAGAAATGAGCGAGTGCTTGGGAAAAGTCACCCACTTTATGAAATTCTTTTTTTGTTTTGTTTTAAGGTTAACTGGTGGTTTGACCAAAAATAAAGCCAGCTAGTCCAAAAATAGTAAGCATTAAAATACTATTTATATACCCATGGTGCATTTATTATATCTCATTTTATAATTGTGTTAGTCATTGGGAAGTGTCATAATCAGATGCTACATTATTTATAGCCCATATTGTGTAATAAGAGTCTTGCACTGACCTGGGAAATGAATAGAAATAGCTTAAAGCTTTGAGCTTTCCAGTCTTCAAAGTCTGAGCAGGGACAGAAGTTCAATGACACTTTTCTGAATGGTCTTTAGTCCTCATTGGTGTCAATTGAGTCCACAGAAGTTTAGTCTAGAAGGAAGATGGGAGAAAACATCTTGTGAGTAGCTTTGTAAGCAGAATCCACATGCATGGCTATGGAGAGATTTTTGCAATCTCCCCTACTCCCAATTCCATAATCAAAAAACTTCTGGCTTCCAAGAAGAGTTAAGGCTTTTGAAAATTCAATCATGCACTAAAAAGCATGGAAATGGCAAGTTAAGGCTCCTGCCTTAACTTCCATGCCATCTTAGCAGTAAAGAGGTCTCCGTTATAGGGCTGGAACCAAGTAGATTAGAGGGGGAGAAGGGGTGGGAGCCAGAACTCCTAAGTTCTCTCTTTCTTAAAGAGGGAATGGAGGGGGTGAGGGCCAGCTCACACTCTCCTGTCCTCAGCTTCAGTGTTGCCTTCAACCTGCGAAGAGGAAGAGGATTAGGGATGAAAGATGAAGGCAAAGTGTTGGAGCATGGAGCCTAAGTTGCAAGTGAGCACAATATGTGAGATTGTACAATGTCTTTACTGCTAACACGGCACGGATGTTAAAGCAGGAGCCCTAACTTGCAATTTCCATGCTTTTTAGTGCATGATTGAATTTGCAAAAGCCTCAACTCTTCTTGTAAACCAGAGGTTTTTTGATTATGGAATATCCAAGTTTTTTGTGAAATATAATGCAACACAGACAATTTGTCCTGCTGGCACAGTAGAATGCCGAGCAGTGTAACCACTATGGGAATAAGGCTTAGGGGAGTCTAAGGTAGAAGAGCTGCTCCCTTCAGTTTAGAAAGTTGTTACTTCCTTCAAATACAAGGAAGGCAAAGTTGGATTTTTACTGGTAGCTCCCTGCTTTACTAAGAACTTTTATTTGGTTTAAGCATTGCAAACTTTCCCAAAATGCTCTCTCTCTCTCTCTCCAGCTCATGGCTTTTACAGGAGTCTTCCACTTTACTCCCCACTGTCAGAGCAATTTTCCTTGTGCAACACTGACCATTCTGCTTTCTGTAAGAACCTCCCCCTGTACAGGACCCCCTGACTAGTTCACTCCTTTTACAGGGCTCCCTGACTCTGTTGTGCCCATGTACAGAACTCTCCACCTGGCATAATGCTGTCCATCCTGCGGCTCTCCCCCAGTACAAAGGTCCCTCACTCAGTTCTTCTCTGTCTAGGTCTCTCCCCCGGCACAATTATGGTCATTATTCTGCAGCTCTCTGTCTCTACAAGACTCCCCCACTTTACTCCCTCTTGGACAGGGCTCCCTTTCTTGCACAATGTTGCCCACGCTGCAGCTCTCCCTCTGTACTGGGTTCCATATTCTGTATCCCAAATAAAGCTGATACATGTAAAGTGCTCCCCCTGTCCATGGCTTCCACTGTGGAAGCTATTTACAGAGGCTCTACCCCTACTCTCTCCTCTTAATGTTCCCCCCCTTTTATGTATGCACCCTCCCTACCTGCTCCCTCATAGGAGTCCCCTCCCTAGGCTGAGGCTTGCTCTTAAGAGTTCTCCCAAGAGGACTACACTTGCCAATCTGCCCCACAGGGCTGCTCTGCACAGGACCTAATCATCTCCCTAGTCCCCTCTTGCAGAATGCCCACTGTATCAGCCCAGGGCACTCGCTTACCCCTCATTCCTTAGTGGGGTTGGGAAAGTTGGAGGAAGAAATGCTGAAAGAAGATTAATTCCATCCCACCTGTAGCCTCCAGTCCCTGTCTCCGGGATAAACCTCTGCCCTCTTCCTGCACCTGGGACCATCACAGGCAAACTGCAGTGCTCTGGCCCCAGGCATGCTCCTCCAGTGGGGCGCCCCATTGAAGCCACAGCCCAGACACTCCACGTTTTTGGAGGGAGAAGGGCTGTCACTGAAATCCATGTGCTCTGTGGTTCTGGGTGGATTTAGGGAGAAAGATCAGCCACCCAAAACATCACTGTGGGATTTGCTAGCTCTATTGTTTAGCTAACTTGGCATCCCTGACCCCCAAATCAAGATGCCTGCAGTGCGGGATCAGATCAGAATGACCTTCAGCTCTCTCCCTTCCACAGGCCTTGCTCTCTTCCCCTCCACAACAGATCAGCTCTAAACATGGCTGACCAGTCACTCTCACTGCCCCTGTGAGATGCAGTTCCATCTCTTTCCCCAGCACTGATAGGCTCTAACAAGCAGTGTCTGCTGGGAGTTTTAGTCCCCAGTATTTTAACAAGTCTCTGCATTGCACATAGAGCGTTTGCAAGTACTCCACAGTCAAGATGGTCTCCAGAGGCTAACACTGAATTTTCAAGATGTCATAACTTAAAAAATACTAACCGGATTTACAAAAAGAAAACCAGAAGGCACCCCCTGGCAGCCTCCTTGAATTTCCTAAAAGACTTCACCTCCTTCCAACCAACAAAAAATTCTTTATCCTGCCAAGATCGAGATGGTCTAACTTTTGAAAAATCAGGCTTCAAAGTGCAGTTTTCAAACTGTGACATCTCATCTGTTATCCAACCAATTCAGCTGAAATGTGGACAGCTTGAACCACTTACTCCAGTGATCCTTCACCACAACTTTCACGATTCTGGCTTTAATCATGTCAATTTTATAATGAATAGAATGTTCAGGCTTTATAATGGAGCATGCAACACACCTTAACTATAGAGTTGCTCCTGCCACTCTGTAATATGGATATTCCTCAAAGTGCCATAAATGCAAGGCATTTTGTACTTTTTTTAATATGACAAAACAATTCTTGAAAAGTAGCTGTGTGTTAAAATAATGTTACCTCTGTAATGATCTGGCTAACATAAACCATTGAAGAACACAAACTTTTTCTTCTTTACCATTTGCCCATCACGTTGTGTCTGGAAAAGTAGGTCAGATAAGACTGACTTTTGATTTACACTCCGTAATCATCGCTCTTCATTGTGTATTGCAAGGTCACACTGATTCGCTAGCCTGAGGAGAGGCATAGATGTACTGTACCACTGCCAGAGCAACTGAAAAAGAGCTCCCATTCATGGCAGATTACATGTTATGAACTAACTGTGACAGAAAAGCATACCTTTCAGCTCCATGGCAGGCTGATTAGGTTAATTAAGTTCTCATCTCCAAGGACAATAATTAGAACTGTCAGTTGTTTAAATGATGGTAACAGTCGATATTCAGGGAGCAGCAGCAGAATTTGGAAGAGCTATTTTATAGAAAGGGGATCCATAACAGACAGTGATTTAATATTGCCCTGTAGGCAATTTAATATATGAATAATGTGGTAGGGGAGAACATGTTCAGAAGGGCTTACTTTTGTTCTGCACTTGCCATAGTGAAAATGGAAATGGGCAGTGGATTTATATCACAGTTTTATGGGCTGCAGACCTAATTGTAGCCTTGAGGTAACCTTGGAAAAACTCAGTCTTTTTCTGGGAAAAGGCCTGGGGTAAAAGTGTATTTGCATTTATTTCTGTTCTTCTATCAAAGATGGAAAATGCTGTCTCATGTAAACCTGCAGGACTTGGCAGGGAGATTTGCACTATTTATAGAGGTACAGAAAGGCGGAGGATGGTTTGGGGGAAAATATAAGGAATTACTTTTTGGCTATGTTAAGCTCCAGGATTCTGGCTGTTTTTAAATGATACATTTAGAACATTTTAGGGATTTTAATGTCAATTCAAAGGTGGTTGGCTAGATAGTTGCAATATTAAAAATTGTGATGTTTCTGGCTTGCTTCCAGGTTTTAGAACATTTTTGTAAACACCTTTTTCACGGTTTTATCAAAACGTTTTTATATTAAGAACATTATACAACAGTCATTTTTACCATCTGCACAGGTAGAGGGCATTCTAATCCTTTAGACATCTGGAAACTTTTCTTTATATCCGGGAATGTAATACTTTAATAGAATGTCATACAGTGGTCATTTAGCCACAGAAACCGGACTGAGTGTGATGATATTCCAACAAGTCAGGCAAGAACGAATTCGGGAAAGTATAGTGTGGTTGTTTAAAAACAAGTGATGCATCAGAGAGAGGTGTAATAAAAAAGAGAACTGGGTAGAGGAGGCAAAGAGCGGAAAGGTACATTTTCGTTTTGTTAGCTCAGCTGTCATTGGAACCATGAATAGTTGAGATCACTAAAGAAAGTGTCTACATTTTGAGCCAAAGACCCACGGTCAAAACTTGCAAACGATGCAACCCCCAGCAATGGCCAAGACCCACTGCATGCTCATTGCATGCTGGACTGTATGATGCAGGTGACTTCAGTTCAGACTTCAGTTCAGGGGCCATCTTGGAAAAGAGTTGCCTGGACATTATAGTCATCCCTGGCCTGTTCCCTCAGAAGATGACTGCAGCAACAGCAAGGTGGGATCATGGTTTAGAATTGATAGAATATGACAAGCTTATGATTGCCAGAAATATGCCACCTTTGTTATGAATACAAAAACAAGTGAATACCCAAAATTAACCACAAAACAAACAAACGTGTTTCAGTAACTCCAAAATGCATGCATGTAAACCAGTCATATCTTGTTTCATTTTAATATCTGTGGAAGCAGTTTTCAGCTAGTTACTTCAAAAACCAAAACACAACAACAAAACAAGCATGAACACTGAAAAATAGCAAGCATTTCCAAAGCATTTTCATTACTACAGCACAATATATTCTGGAAACTAACAGCACAATCCTAGTGTAAGCCCCATTCATTTCAGTGGGACTCGTGCTGGCCCTAAGTGGTAGCATTGGTAATAATAAGTAATCATGCTCATAACATTTTGGCAAGTATATAGGTGGGTATAGAGCAGTAGCAGTAGCATTTGCAGTAGCAGATTGCAGGATTGGGGAAAATATCAGGTTGTCTCCTTTTGGGATGAGCTTTTTTTATAGTTCTGTCCAACCCTGCTTACTATGGTTCTTAAGGATGAGTACTTAGGTATGTTATATACTAAGGCCCTTTTCACATGAGACACACCCACCCATCTCCACGCAGTTTTGCTGCATGGAGATGGGTGGAAGCGCCCATGTAAATGCCGCGGGGGATGGGTGGGGTGCGTGCACTCTCCCCCACTACACCCATCTCCACCCATGACCCACAGATGGAGCAATGGGCTCCAATGTCCGATGCTCCGTGGATGGAGATGGGTGGAGATGGATGTGCACCTGTGGGAATGGGAGCACACCCACCTCTACCCACACGCATCCCTTCACCCACTGTAGTCCATTTAAAAATGGCCTAAGACCACAATTTGGCTGTATTGATGTGCCAGTGGCAGCTGTGCAGGAGGAACACCTTGGGGCACCAGTGGCAGCTGTGCCAGATCCAGCTCTGGTCCCTGTGCCATACAGGGGGAGCTGCAGGAGGTGGGGCCACAGAAGAGGAAGCAGGAAATGGGGCTTGCCGGGGTACCCTGACCCCAAGAATCTGCTGCACACCAGCCTGGGCAGCCCCTGAAACCAGCCTACAGCCTTCACTGTCACTCGCGGGAGCCCTGGACAGTCCCCGGGAAGATCCTGCCCCTGGGTACCCTCAGTGTGTCATGGTGCTGGGACAGGAGCCGGGTCACACAGGGAATCATCCAGGGCACCTGCAAGTGATGGTGAATGCTGAAGACCAGTTTGGGGGGCTGCCCGGGTCACCACGTGCAGCAGCTTCTCGGGGTAAGGGTGGCCAGTGCATGGTTGTCTGTGGCTGCAGCTGCCTTATGCCTGCTCTGAGCAGGCACAAGTCCCCACCGACGCAGTCAGCCCTTTCACAAGGAGTGGGGGCAGTGGGATTCCCCATGGAGGTAAACCCCATTGGGGTGCCCACCAGCCCGGAGGAGCCTGCCCTGGAGTTTTGAATCCCTTAAACAGCAAGTGCTCCCTGCTCTATTGCCAGCACAGGGGGGCATGCCCCCCATGTTTAATGAGGGGGTGTGGCCATAGGCTAACAGAACTTTGCTTCTGCCGCTGCCCACACCCCCTTACTCCTGGCTGTCTGCTCTTTCTCGGCCCCTCCACCGGTGGATTTGCTGGATCGCGGTCTAAATATTTGGCTTGTATATTTATTGTAATGGTTTCAGTATGGTAATATCATATTGAAGGGATCAAATATCTGGCTATTATATGTATTTAATTGGTATTTATTTATTTTATTTATTTGCATTTCTTAGCCGCCCCCTCATGCCCGTGGCATTCCGGGACAGCTTACAACACAAAATACCGTGTCTACCTTATTCTTTGTAAAGTGCCAGGTACATTGCTGGCACTATTTAAATGCTATTAATAACAATAATAAAAATTAATAAATACAAATACAATACAAAAATGATTTAAAATAACAATCAAACACAATTTAAAACATCTAAAATCCCCTAAAAATCACCACCCCCAAACTTTTATCCCATCCCCCCCTTCCCTCCTCCAAAGGCCTGGGAGAACAGCCGAGTCTTGCAGGCCCAGCGGAAGGCCAACAGACTTGGGGCCAGATCCGTGGTGGCTCCCACCAGGGTGTTTAGGGCACTGCCCCCCTAGTGCTGAGGGGGGACCCCCGGGGCTGCCAGTTTTTTTTTTTTAAAAACAAAACAAAACAAAAATACTGCACCACTGGCACTGGCAACAGCCTCTCAGAGGCTACTGCTGCTGCTGCTGTCATCAGTGTCTATCTCCCTTCTGGGACCCACTCTCAGAGCTGCTCTGAGAGTGGGTCCCAGAGGGGACAAAAAGGCTGAGCTGCTCAGCCACCCAAACCACGTTTTCAATAGAAAACGCAGTTTGGACGGCTGAGCCCCTAGTCCACAGCATGCATAGGACATGCTGTGGAGGGAGGGGATAGCCTTCCATTGTGCCTAATGGGCGAGAAGCTTTGGGCCGGGCGGCTGAGGCAGGGACCAGCACGCATGCGTGCTGGTCCCTGCCTCAGCCGC
>QEPC01009759.1:103884-130313 GCA_003113815.1 Sphenodon punctatus
CCCTGAGGGTCCCCCCACACTGCTCCCACCCCCCAAGGGTGGGATCTTTAGATGTGTGTTCACAATGCTGAAAATGGGATGCTTTTAAAATCCCGAGATGTAGCTGTGAGTCTGGCGATCTATAGGTGTGTGCTCGCATTAATGCTGGAAATGGGATGCTTTTAAAATCCGAGATGTAGCTGTGAGTCTGGCGATCTTTACGGGGTTTGTGCGCATTAATGCTGGAAATGGGATGCTTTTTAAATCCCAAGATGTAACTGTGAGTCTGGTGATTCATGGTCCTTGAAATCCCGCCCCCCCCCCAACACACACAGGCAGCAAAGGGCAAGAATACTGCTTCAGAAGGGACTTCTGAAGCAGGGATTGGCGTCCCTCCAACATACATGCAGCAAGTCCCTTCTTTCTGAAGCAGCATTCTTAACCTCTGCTGCGTGTGTGTGTGTATTTGCTAAAACTGCTTGTAAGTGAGGTTTGCGTCTTTGCTAAAACTGCTTGTAAGTGAGGTTAACCTAAATTGTTTGATTTAAGTATGGTCATCCAACATTAACCCTTGGAACGCCTTGCTGCTGGGTTATGCCGCCCACCGTTGCCCTGGCTCTGCCGGCCCGCTTTACTGCCCCTCCAACCTCAAGACCCACCAGCCGCCCCTGGGCCAGACAGGCTTCCTCTGGGAGGGAGTTCCATAATCGCAGCCTGGCCACCGAGAATGCCCTCTCCATTGTGGCCCCCCGCTTTACGTGGGGGACCTCCAAGAAGGCACCCCTGGCAGACCAAAGGGGTCGCTCTGCGGTGTGGAGGGTGAGGCGGTCCCTGAGAGATGAGGGGACAAGACCATGTAGAGCTTTATAGGCCAAGACCAAAACCTTGAATCTGGCTCGGTACTCTATAGGCAGCCAGTGCAGCGTGTGGAGCATGGAAGTAATATGCTTCTGTCAGCTCGTCCCCGTAAGGAGATGAGCTGCTGCATTCTGCACTAGCTGCAGCCTCCGAACCAGCGTCAAGGGAACCCCCATGTAGAGCGTGTTACAGTAGTCCAGCCTTGAGTTGATGAAGGTATGGATGAGGGTGGCCAGGTCGGGTCTGGAAATATACAGTTGGTGGAAGGCAGCCTTCACCACCATCTCCACCTGCTGATCTAGGTGGAGATCCGAGTCCAGTAATACACTCAGATTCTGAACCTGCTGGGCTACGGGAGGGCGGACCCCCTCTGAGGGGAGCCGACACCTCCCTCACCCTACCCACCGCCATTACCTCCATCTTATCAGGATTGAGCTTCAGTCTGCTCTGCCGTAACCAATCCACTATGGCCTCCAAACATTGGGACAGTACTGAGATGGCAGGACTTGGGTCGGTTGAAAAAGAGAGGTAAAGCTGGGTGTCATCAGCGTACCAGTGGCAGCGTATTCCAAACCCTCTCATGATCTCGCCCAAGGGCTGCATGTATACATTACACAGTAATGGAGACCGAATAGAACCTTGTGGAATGCCACAATCCAGGGCTCGGGGACTGGAAGACTCAGCCCCCAGGACAACCCGCTAACTTCTCCCCAAGAGGAATGATTGGAACCATCCAAGGACAATCCCGTCCAGACCCCCCAGGGCTTCCAATCGTCTCAACAGCAGCCCGTGGTCCACTGTGTCAAAAGCAGCTGAGAGATCTAGCAGGACCAGAAGTGTTGAATGTCCTGCATCCATCTCCCGGTGGAGATCGTCCACCAAGGCCACCAACGCCGTCTCTGTACCATAGCTGGGGTGGAACCCTGATTGAAATGAGTCGAGGAAACCGACGCTGTCAAGATGAGCCTGAAGCTGCAGTGCCACCGCCCGTTCAATAACCGTCCCTAAAAAGGGAAGGTTAGAGACAGGTCAGTAGCTGGCAAGTGCGTCCATGTCCATATAATTTGGGCAATGCCCCCCGTCTCACTGGGGGACAAAGCCCATCCCCCTCCTACCCCCCCAACCTCTCCTCCACCCCCCCAGGACACTCTCTCTCACAGAGAGTCGCCCCTCCCTACCATTCGGGTAGTGCCCCCCCTCACGGGGAGGCCTCACCCACCTTACCCGAGGCCCATTCCCTGTCCTCTCACCAAAGGGGATCACCCTCCTCTCCCTAACCAAATCCCCTCACCCCCCCACCCTCACCAAATACCTACCCCACCCCCCTTAATACCCCATAAAACAAAACTAAAATACAGCTAAAAAGTGTCCCACCCTTGGTACCCTCAATCACGCTAAAGGCCACGCCTAAGCAGGCCACTTTTAGCATTTCCGGGAAACCCGGAAAGTCCAGCTGTGCGCCCAGGCTCCACTCCCTCCTCCAAATGGGGGAGGGGGGGAAGATAGTACCTAGGGGGCCAGGCAGCACAAGTTCTTGAAGGCCGGGTCCTGACTCAGCAGTGGCAACTTGGCGGCAGCAGCAGCAACAGTATCAGCAGCAGTGGTAGGGGGCACCAGCACCCTGACAAGCCCCTCTGCGTGTTAATGGGGGCAATGTATAGCTTTGGGGCCAGGAAGCATGACTCCAAATGGCAGCGGCGGCGGCGGACAATGGGTCCGGCAGCGGATCGGATGGCAGCAGCGACGGCAGTAATGTTGGAGCAGCAGTGACAACAGCAGGTAAGAGCCACGGGATGGCAATTTTACTGTCCGTATGGCGGAGGGGGCACGTATTATAATGTTTTAAGGCTTATATTATGGTTTCCATGTTTAAGATTTATTTTGATTGTATGGTGTGATTTAATCATAAGGTAATAAACGTTTTTGTGATAGTCAAATGGTTAATGTAATGAAAAAATATTTATCTATCAAACAGGTGCAGGAGGAAGCAAGCGTGCTATTTGTGCTGAGAGGAAGGGCTCGGGCCAGTCCATTTTCCAGTGGCAGATATTGTTGATATAAAGAACAGCTTACTGCTTCACTTATTTGGAGGTTCCTGAGGGCACGTGTTTCCTGTATTCTGAGGTAAATGGTGTATGAGCTTACTCCATCTTTAAATATAAAACAACTCTGGTTAAAATAAACTACACCTGAAGTAAGTAGTATTGAAGGGAAAATATGGCATGAAATGGTGCTCCATTACCCTGATACAATTCCATTCACTTAAACACAAAGGGCCTTTTCACAAAGGTGCCCCACCCCCCGCACATGTGTTCAGAGGGGGGGCTCCCATGTGAATGCCGCCAACTGTGAAGGGGGGAATGGGTGAGTGCCCATAGAAACGGCGCCTGTGGTGGGTGTGTACACAGACTGCCCCCCCCCGCCGCACACCCGCCCAAACACCAAGTGGCATGGGAGGGAGGGGGCATCCATGTAAAAACGGCCCAGGTTCGAATCCTTGGAGGAGTTTAAAAAATTTTTTAATCCAAAGACTACAGGAGAATAAATACTACTAGCAACAATTAAGAAGCAATGAAGGTGTCACTTTGAGCTTTTCTCAGGAAACCTCTTTCTTTCAGACTGGGGAATTCAATTCATTGTCCCACTAATGGCTTGCAAATTGCTGTCTTTTACCCCTCCCTTCCTAATGTGGGACTCTGCCACAGTCTTCTGAGATTGCAGGGCAGATACTAAAAGAAGTGTTAAAACAGGGACATCTCAGAAAATATGGGGTACTTGAGAGGTATGGTGGCTTGGATGAGCATTTGTTTATTTTATTTATTTATTCAGACCTCTAGTCCACCCTTCCCCAGGCTCAGGGCGTCTTACATAAAAAGCACAAATACAATCAAACTTCCCTTAAAATCTCAATTAAAAGAAAAACCCACCCTAACCCCTCACCTCAACCCGACCTGCCAAATGTTTGCCAAAAAAAAGTTTTACATTGCCAGAATATGCTCAGTCTTGGGCTCTGACAGACCTCTGGGGGAAGGGAGTTCCATACTCCCAGAAAATTGAGAGCTCATTTATATGAACTTCCCAGGCACAGAGCAGCTCTGTTCTTCACTATCCAGTGATTTTTCTTCCCCACCTTTGCATACATCCAACCTTGCTGTAAATAGGTTGCCTCTCTGTGCAATTGGTTAATAATAATGCAGTCTAAAGATCCATGGCAAAGCACTAGCTACGTAGTAGAGGCAGGAAAGAAATTTGTCCTGGGGCCCAAGCCAAGGGGGTGGACACACATGATTCCTCCTGTCTCTATAGTATGGTAGCTATGCCTCTGCCACATATACCTGCCCCCACCCCCCGTCCTGTTGTGGCACATGGAGACTGAGCAGAGAACAGAAGAAGCAGCAGAGGTGGAAGTGGGACAGAGCAAGCGGCAGTGCCTTGCCCTACCCCCGCAGCAGCCTCTCAAACTCCTCTGGACCTCCGGCCACTGCTGCTCACCCCTCTGCTCTGACCACCTTGAACACTACTGCGGTGCCTCTCCTGACTCCTCCACAGCTCTGTTTGTTGCATCGAGCCTGAGGCTGTGCTGTTTGCTTGTGCCGCCACTGCTTTCTGGGAAAGTGAGTATTCTCTGGAGTGTAGGGGGGGGGAGGAGAGGAGGGGTCTGGGCCCAGGGTGTGGGGCTGGAGGGGCAGAGAGGCTGGGTGGAGGCAGGGGATCGGGGGGTGGAGGCAGGGAGGCTGGGATGGTGGTGGTGTCTCTGGGAGGTCTGGGAGGGTCACAGAGGCTGGGGCAAGCATGATGATGGATGGGGGGTGGAGTCCATTTCTTGCACCTGGGCCCTTTCCAACCAGGCTATGTCCCTGATAAAGATAAGAACATAAGTAGTGCCGTACTAGGTGAGATCAATGGTCCATCAAGCCCAGCATCCTGTCTCCAACAGCAGCCAATCTCTTTCTCTTGGGAGAAGTACCCAACTGGTTACAATGGGCATTTCGTTCCCTCTTGTTCCAGCCCCCAACAGTAAGAAGTTTCGTTCCCAAAACCTACTTGACTAATTGCCAATAATAGACCTATTCTCCAAGAATTTATCCAATCTCTTTTTAAAACTAGCCACACTACCAGCCATGACCACTTTCTCTGGCAGTAAGTTCCACAAGTTAATTGTGCACTGCGTGAAAAAATACTTCCACTTATGTGTTTTAAATCTGCTAATTTAATTAATCTGCTAAGTTAATTTCATGGAGTGTCCCCTTGTTCTAGTACTCTTAGAGAGGGTAAATAATCGCTCCCTATTTATGTGTTCCACACCACTCATGATTTTATAAACTTCTTTCATACCTTCTCTCAGTTGTTTCTTCTCCAAGCTGAAGAGCCCTAACCTATCAAGCCTCTCCTCATATGGGAGCCATTCCATATCCTTCATCATTTTTGTTACCCCTCTCTGTATCTTTTCTAGTTCAGCTATGTCTATTTTGAGATGGGGCAACCAGAACTGCACACAATATTCAAAGTGCGGTCGCACCATAGGTCTATATACAGGCATTACGATATTTTCAGTTTTATTCTCTATCATTTTCAAAATGATTCCTAACATTGTTTGCTTTTTTGACCGCCGCTGCACACTAAGCTGAAGATTTCAATCTATTGTCCACAATGACGCCAAGATCCCTTTCCTGAGTAGTAACTCCTAATTTAGAACCCAGCATTGTATATACAGATAGTTTAGGTTATTTTCCCCTTCTATGCATCACTTTGCACTTGTCTACATTAAATTTCATCTGCCATTTGGATGAGTCACCCAGTGATGACCTGTGTCACAAGATCCTCCTGCAATTCTTCACAGTCCACTTGGGTTTTAATTACCTTGAATAACTGTGTGTCGTTTGCAAATCTGATCACCTCACTCTTTACTCCTTTCTCCAGATCATTACTGAATATATTAAGCAACACCAGTCCTAGTACAGATCCTTGGGGTACTCCACTAGTTACTTCTCTCCACTGGGATAACTGACCATTTAGTCCTACTCTTTGCTTCCTATCTTTTAACACGTTGCCAATCCATGATAGGAGACCGCCTCTTGTCCCATGACTCTTTATTTTCCTCATGAGTCTCATGAGGGACATTATCAGACACCTTCTGAAAATCCAGATACACTGTATCAGCAGGCTCACCCTTATCCACATGCTTATTTACAGCCTCAGAGAATTCCAATAGCTTAGTGAGGCACAACTTCCCTTTCCCAAATCCATGTTGACTCTTCCCCATTAAACTGTGTGTATCGATATGCTCAGTAATTTTGCTCACAGTAAGATCACAAATAACATTTTCAAAAGCATCTAAACTCCTTAGGAACCTAAGTCCCATTAATTTTTAAAATGCTTTATGCTTCTAAGTCATATTTTAAAATGGCACTTTGACAATTTTACCCAGTGTGCTTGAACAATACATATTCAGTGAGCTGTTCAGCTTTCTACTGAACAGGTTAAGAGGCATGTTAAAGAGGGGGTGGGAGGGAGACCTAATTAATTGCAGGCGGATTAGTGAAACAGAGGAAACAAGTATTAAAACATTACCAATAGTTAGATGCTTTAGCTGCAAAACTGGGATCTTGGTCCAGATTTTGACGTCTTCCCCAATGTAGAAGCCTTTGGATGTGAAGTTTTATTTGGGACTATGTTATTTAAATGAAAGATGACTATATTCCAGAAAACCTGCAAAATGGTACAGATGGTTGACTAGAGCTTTGGAATCACAGCATCTACTTTTAAAAAAATTACTACATCTGTTTTTGATAATGAAATCATATAGTTAAATAAGAACTTGAATATGCTCTTCTGCTTTAATATGTCTGCAAGATTACTTAAGTCATATAACGTGAAAGAAAATTGACAATTTAAAATTTGTTTAAATTTTTTTTTAAGCCGGTAGGGAAGTGACAGAGAGGTCTACGTTCTGAGATAAACCAGAGAAGCAGACACAACTTGTGGGAATACCCTGGTCAGCACACTAATAAAATTTTCTTTTCTTCTTTCCTGACAAAGACTACATTTTATTGAGCTCCCTTCTTCTGACAGCTGGGTTAATATAGTTAGATGTTGTTGCTGAGAAACAAATAAAAGAAATGCCTAGAAATAGACTGGAGTCCTCTGAAAGATTTTGAAACATAGCACAGAGTTTGAAACAAAGCCATTTAAAGAGAAATTCAGTCCTTTGGCTAACACTGGGAAAACTCAAAAACTTGGTGGTGAAGTAAAACCTTGGCAGCTTTAAAGACACTAGGCCCCATTCTTTCTAACAGTACAAAATTATCTCCTCATGCTTTACATTTGTTCTGGCTTTAGTTTTGGAAGTGTCCATAGGAGAGATTTAACAAGCAGGCAGCCATGTAAATGTACAGTAGAGAAGAGTCTTTGACATCATAATTATCCTCTGTGCTACTGTTCTCTATCCTTGACCGTGACAATGTAGGATGACTGTGAATCAATTTATTTCATCAGGACTGAAGTGATTCCCCCAGGTAAAGTTGCTAAGTGTGAAGAAAAAGGAAAAACAAGAGGTGGGGTGGATTATTGCTGTGCATTACAGTAGCAGTGACTGAGTAAAAACAAGCTTCAGTCCCATGTTCCAGACCTTCTTTCCATTTGGCAGAGACATTTTGTCATTCTGCCCATTCCTTAATATGAGCATTTTGGTGCCCACTGCTATCAGTTCTCTGCTTTCCATGGACTTATAGAAGCCTTTTGTAAAGCTAATTGTAAGAGAAGGTGACATGGATCCTGGATACAACCATATCGAATTTCAGCCCGGCACAACCAGTGTTTACAACGAAGGAACAATTGTCAATAGGGTCCCTGCAGGCTTTCAGAAACCAGCACCCTTTCCGACTCTGCAAAGCATATTCCCTTTCCGATTCGTTCATTTCATGAGGCCAGCTGTGATCATCCCAGTCCTCTCTCCTGGCAGGGCCATCATCCAAATTCAGGAGGCTGTGGGTGGAGTAATGAAAGGAATATTACGGAAGTGCCAAGACCAGTGGCAAGGAAGTACTGTTATTCATACAGCCCAACTTTCCCCTGGAGCCTTCCTAACACATTTGGCACATAGCTGCAGTACAGCTTCTCTTTGTGTCAGTGTGCTCTTTAATCAATGCACAATCAAAAGAAATAGTGTTTGCTCTGGAAAAATAAGGCTGCTTTGGTTTGGAGAGTACAGAGATCTCTGAACATGAGGTATCCATTTAAGTGCTGGAATTGTGCAAAATTTCCTTCCTTAAGAGGACATTGGACTATCTGTCTCTATTTGATATTAACTAAACAAGCTCTTGAAATAAGTGAATATGTGGGGATGTGTGTGACAGAAACAAAGTAAACTATAATTATACTGTGCTTACTATTACCTACTGTACAGTCACCTCATAGTAGCAACTGAGATACCAGTTATTTCCTACCCCTAGAATACTATTATCTATACTCATATGACCTTTCAAAACCTAATGTGAATTCCAATTTATTTTTATTTATTTATTATAAAGTTTGTATAATGCCCCCTCCTGCTAAAAGCATCCTGGGGCAACTAACAACATATTAAAACAGATTAAAAACAACAATAATACAGTTAAAACCCCCACAATATAACAAATTACCCCCTACCCCACACCAACCCACCCAGTCCATCTCCTTCGGGAAAGGCACGGTGAAATAGCCAGGTCTTACATTGTCTACAGAAAGAGGGGAGGTCAGTGGTCAGGCGGACCTCTGGCAGCAGAGAGTTCTAGAGCCGCAGCATGACTATAGAGAACGCCCTCCGCGAGGTCGACATCCGAGAAACCCGGGGGGCCTCGAGGAGGGTGCCCCTGGTTGCAGGGGCCGATCCAGGATTCGGTGCGTGAGGTAGTCCTGCCATTTAGGACTTTAAAGGTCAACACCAACACCTTGAATTGGGCCCGGGAGACTGTTGGCAGTCAGTGCAGAGAGCGAAGCACCAGTGTAATGTGCTCGCATTGGTCCGTCCCCATTAGAAGATGAGCCACTGTGTTCTGCACCAGCTGCAGTCTCTAAACCAGCACCAAGGGTAGCCCCATGTAAAGTGCGTTACAGTAGTCCAGTCTCAAGGTAATAAAAGCATGGACGATCATGGTCAGATCCGAGTCCGAGACATATGGCCGAAGCTGACACATCAGATGTAATTGACAAAATGCCCCTTTCACCATAGTTGCTACCTGGACATCCAGGTGGAGCTATGGGTCCAGGAGCACCCCCAGACTCTGAACCTGAGATACCAGGGCAGGACGAACTCCATCAATGATGGGGGACACCACTCCACAACCATCACCTCCATCTTGTCAGGATTAAACTTCAGGTGACTCGCCCTCATCCAATCCCCCACAGCCATCAAACACTGGGTCAGCACCGAGACTGCCGGGCCTGAGTCAGATGAAAAAGAGAGAGATATCTGGGTGTCATTAGCATATTGATGACACCGTACACCAAACTCCCTAACAACCTCCCCCAAAGCCTGCATATACACATTGAACAAGAGAGGGGACAGGATAGAACTCTGCAGGACTCCACACATGAGGCCCCAGGGAGAAGATGGAAAAATCACCCAGGACCACACATTGGGTTCTCCCAGCCAGGAAAGAGAGGAACCATTCAAGAACCACCCATCCCTGTCTGGTCCTGTAGCCGAGTCACTAACAACTCATGATCCATGGTATCAAATGTAGCCGAGAGATCTAACAGGGTCGAACAACCCCAGTCCAACTCACGGGAGAGGTCGTTGACGAAGGCCACAAATGCAGTCTCTGTGCCATATCCTGGACGAAAGCCAGACTGTGAGGGATCAGGTCCAGATGCTCCTGCAGCTGCCGGGCAGCTGCTGGGCGGCCACCACCCATTCAATAACCTTCCCTAAAAAGTCAAGGTTAGAGACTGGCCAATAGCTGGCCAGGACGCCAATGTCCAATAATGGCTTCTTGAGCAGGGGCCGCACCACAGCTTCCTTGAGACAGTCTGGCACTCTGCCCTCCCCAAGGGAGGCACTGACTATCCCCACCAGCAAGCAACGGCCCTAATGTCTCCCGGCTGGCCTTGACCAGCCAGAACAGGCATGGATGTAGTTCACAATAAGTGGCTCAAACAGTCTCAAGAGCATCCCCTGCATCTGAGGGCGACACATCCTGAAATTCATCCCACAAAACAGGACAAGACTGTTCTACTGCCTCTGGCTCACCTACTGCTAAAAATGTTGCATCAATTTTGGACACAAGACGATACTGGAAATCAACAGAAACTAGAGCTGAAATAAACTATAGGCTTTGTATTTGCAGATGTTATCCACATTTTGGGATGGCTAGCTGGATAATACCCACAAATAAAATGGGCGTTCGCATATGCACTCATTTGGGTATTCTGTTTCAGTTCTTCCTTCATGTTGTTTCATTTATTTTGGTTCAATTATTTAGTTCTCAGTAGCTTGGTTACTTGGTTTTGGCTGCTGTGAATGCACAATGGCACTAACAGTGCAGAAATGAAGTAACCAAAATAACCAGAATGAGAACCAGGTATCTGACAAAAGAACACAAGCGGTTATTACTCACTTTGTTGGTTTCCAGTTCAGTGAGTGCAAGTTCAATGGATATTTTCATTTGTGCAAATATTCAGTTCAGCAGTTATAGAAACCGACCCTCTAAATGAAGGGATGTTGACAAGGAGTCAAGGACCTCTCTTAAATATAAGTTAAAAATTTCTTTGACTCAGCATTGGCAAATGAGAGTAGCCTCAAAAAGACAGAAAACAGTGAAGTGGTACCTTTTTAATATAGCCCCAAGCAATACAACATCCTTCCAAATGTCTGCTTTGACGTTGCGGGGGATTTGACACTGCTTCAAATTAGTGCTATTATTTATTTCCATAATTTGTACTCCGTGTCACGAAGGAACATAGGGTCACACACGTGTGATACTGGCCTACACATAGGCTACAAGCCGAGTAAATACGTAAAGCAAAAGGTTCAACATGTATGTAATGTTACAATTTCATGTACTGTAAACTGACAGTCGGGAAACTCCAGGAAGTGTAGACATTTAAAGAATGTGTATTTGGGAAGCCTAGCCAGACAGAAACCTATTTACTTGCAAATTAAGTTTCCTGTTTACCTGTTTACCTACATGAGGAAACCCACACACTCATGAGTGGGAAAACTCAAAAGAAAGAGACCATGAAAAGGTATTAAAAGAGAGACAAGACAAAGGAGAGGGCAGAGCTGTCTTGAGCAATCTCATCTGCATTCTGGATCTTGCCAGCTAGCAAGGCTGGAAGACATGCACTGAGACAAGGATTTTGATTTCTAACCTTAAGAACTGGAACCTGGTCAACATCACCAAACTGGCTGTGTATAGACTGATTCTATGGACCTTTGTAGGGTAAGATTCTTACATAGGAACTCAACCAGTATAGATTAGGAATGCGTTATATTCACCTTTGATTTCTAGTTACCACTCTGTATCAACTATCTTGCTTATGTAATCAATAAACTTTCTTCTTATATTTATGAAGAAGTGTCTGTGTCTAACATTGGAAACAGAATGAGCCACTTGAGTTTTCAAACTCTTGCGAACCCAGAGAATAAAGAGTCTGTAAACAGGAAGGATCGGGCCCTTGGGTGACACAGGGGTTGTCCCTGCTTCAGGATTGAATCAGCCAGAGCGAAAAACTGATTCAAGTGGGCTGTAAGCGAGGGAAATTGAGTCACTCAAACCCGGTAAAGTGGGGGTGTGCACCTCCAACCCGTGACACTCTGCTTCTCCCGAAAAGCAGCTTGGGGCAGCTAACAGTTTATAAAAATATAAAAACAATAATATAAATGCAATAAATAAACATAAATACATAACAATAAACCCATCAATTCCAATAGGGACATATGGGAAAGTAGAAAATACAACCTCCCCAACCCTCACCCATCTCTCACACCAAAAGCCAGGTGGAACAACCAGGTCTTCCAATAGTGACAAAAGGAGGAGAGGTCTGGAGCCATCAGAGTTCCACAGTCTAGGTGCGGTCACCAAGAATTCCCTCTCCAATGTCGACCCCTGGGACACTCAGGGGATTTCAAGGAGGGCACTCCTGGCAAGACCGCAGGGGCCGGTCAAGAGCCTGGGGCATGAGGCGTTCCATCAGCTAGATGGGGCCTATGCTGTATAGGACTATCGTAACTCTTTTGTTTTAGTTATTCATTTTGTTTTCATTATTAAAATGTCACTCCGTTTCATTATATTTTGCTATTTGTTTTGTTTTTACTTTCATTTTCGTTTTCAATTGGTTTCAATGGAAAACACATGTTCGGGTGTAACTTTTTTATTCAATTTGGATGATAATTAGAAAGATGGCATCCCCAACAGAGAGCATTATGTGTGCCAAATTTCAGAAAGATTAGATAAAGGGATCCTATTTTATAGGCAGTTGAAATTTATTATGTTACAAAATTCTGTGTACACATTTATGGATGTAACAACATTGTCTCCTATCTGATTTATATGAAATTTGGCAAGATTATACCTCTCCAAGAATACTGTCTCTGACAAATTTCATAAGTATTGCATAAAGGGTCCCAATGTCATAAGCAATTTTCATGTAAATGTATTTCTGGCTATATCATCTTTGTATTCTGGTCTGTTTACATGAAAATTGTCAGGATTCCATCTCAGATATTTAGAATAATCTCTATCAAATATAAGAAAGATCTGATAAAGGTACCCAAAGTTATACACCTGAACATGATCTTGAGAGTATGAGCCCATGCCAGGGATTCTTTTAAGTTTGTCACTGTGGTACAAGATGTGCTTGTGATCCCAAATGGCCAGCAAAAATGTCACCCATATATCATTCTCTGCTGTGACCACCCAACCCCTCTCCCTCACTTGTTACAGGGAAGTAGGAAGCATCTGCTTAGGAAAGAGCCAATAAGGGATTCTCTTATGTCCTCTGTCACAGTGCTTCAGGATGCGATTGTGATGACAACTGGCCAGCCTGGATGTGTGAACCATGTCTCCTGATTTCTGGGATGCTATCCCCCTGCCCTCTGTCTTGCTTCCTGAAGTCAGAGTGATGTCCCTTCTATGCCCACCTCACAGCCACCCAGGATTGGTCCTGGAAAGCTGGAAGCTCACAGTAAGAGAGACCAATTACATCTCTGTCCCAGCCAGGGTGTCTTTGAAATGTCAAGCCAATTGGCCAGCGGATATATCTGTCATTGCTGCTGTTTGGCACAGACTACAGTCTGGGTGGGCACCCCAGATGCATGGGGGTGTCTGTCAACTTGCAGAGAGCACCCCAGAAGGGGGCAGGAGGATGTTGGGCATTGGATTTATGTAGCTAGCTGAACTCTTGCAGTGAGCTCTAGCGTGCACGCATGTGTACGCATGTGCACATACACACACACGTCCTGCCAGCAGTCTGAGAAAATGCTCTGACCAAAGTCAGAACTAACCACAGACAAAAAGCAGGCCCAAAGAACAGCAGCTTATATCTACCCTCTATGCCTGCCTTGAAGCCACCACCGATTCTTCCTCCTGAAAAGGTGGAAGCATGCAGTAATTGGTCAGTGAATATGTCTGTTGGGCTGCTCCCCACCCTTCTATAGCCCTCTCACCCATGCCATTCCTGTCTCTGAATGGCACTGCATGTGCTATTTACCTGAATAACAAAAGTCTTCAAGAGGGAAACTTCAATAGTTTATCAAATCTTACTTCAGTTTGGCAGAGATGATACTGACCGTCGATGATACAATCCTTCCAAATTTCATGTAAAATGGACAGAGAGAATGTTACAGCCAGTAATGCATTTACATGTAAATTGCTTATAACATAATAACCACTTACCCAATCCTTCTGAAATTTCACAGATATAGTACTCATAGGGAGACAAGTTTCATTCATAACTCAGCCAAGTTTTATTCAAATCACATGGAAGACAAAGATGATACAGCCAGGAATGTGTATGCAGATTTCTGTAAAATAAAGTATTTTAACTGCTTATATAATCATATCCCTTTATCTAATCTCTCTGAAATTTGGCACAAAAATGCCCTCCATTGGGAATTTTTTATTTTTTGTTATTATGTGCTTTCATTTTCATTATTCAATAATGAAAATGAAAAATCCATATTTTGTTTTTGTTGTTATAATGAAAATGAAATACACACCCCTACGATAGAGCCAAATGATGAAATCAAAACGCTAAGCATAAAACTTTGGGAGATTTTACTTACTAAGCTGATGTGGTGTAGGGCTGAAATGATGTACCGCTGCGGCAGCATTTACCGGCAGAAAGTGCTCTTCTGCACCAAGCAGCATAGTTAGGAAGAAACTATTTTCACGCCTTGCACTCGCGGCTTTCCCTGGTTGCTGCCGTGGTATTTTCGCCACTGTAGATTTTACGCGGAAGTGGCAGGTTTGCCACAGTTTCCCCTTTCCCTTAAGTGTGGCAGCTTTGTGATTCTCGCAGCATTGCAGACAGGGGCATAGCCACCATGGTGCGGGGGAAGTTGCTGCCTTGTAAACAAAGTTCTTCTTCGAGGGGCTCCTTCCATTCTCACTTGCACACCCTTCTCTTACCGACATATACCAAGCTCACTAGCTTTAAAAAAACCCAGATGACGTTCACACGCCCCCACCCTATATAAGGTACCTAAACCCAACACAGTTCCTTCCAACCCTAAGCAATTAGGAAGAAAATTCCATGCGGGGTCGGAAGGGTGTGAAAATGTGTGGAGCCATCTCAAAGAACCTTCTTTACAAGGCAGCAACTTTCTGTTCTCCTTCAAGTGGCTCCTCCCATTCTCACAAATGGGAAAGTACCAAGCCTAGAAAGAGGCGGTGGGGGAATTTTCTAACAAAATGACACTCCATGCAGGTTGGATCTCATGCAGGTTGGGTAGCAGGCAGGGGGCAGCCTGCTTTGGAGGGATCCATTCAGCTGGGGGAGGGTTGGTTGTTCAGTGCTGTCTCTGTTAGAAGGATGGGCAGATCCTCTCTCTTCCCTTTGTGATCACCCCATAGAGAGAAATGGGGGTGCAGAGCAGCTACAATGAGGCAGAGAGCCATCCCAGCAAAGGGGAAGAATTTGTCCTTGGCACCCTAACGCACAAGAGAATTCACAGAAGAGCAGGGACTCTCCCCCCCCCCCTCTGGATCAGCATCAGGAACCAGGCGCTTACTCACTGGTGCTGTGGAATCCCTGCACTCTAAGTGGGACAGAGACAGTGACTAGTGCGCAAGGACGGATAACAAAAATTCCTCCCTCAAAGCTCAACTCTGGGTGCTGCCCTGTTTGTTTTCCCTACTTGTGCACTAGTCTCTGTTCCACTTAGAGTGCAGGGATCCCCGGCCCCAGCAGCAGTGAGCGAGCGCCTGGCTCCTGATGCTGATCCAGGGGATGGGGGGAGGGGAGTCCCTGCTCTTCTGTGAATTCTCTGTGCGTTAGGGTGCCAAGGACAAATTCTTCCCCTTTGTTGGGATGGCTCTCTGCCTCATTGTAGCTGCTCTGCACCCCCAGTACTCTCTATGCGGTGATCACAAAAGGAAGAGCTTGGTATATGCCGGTAAGAGAAGGGTGCATAATTGAGAATGGAAGGATCCCCTCGAAGAAGAACTTTGTTTACAAGGCAGCAACTTTTGCTGCGAAGGAGGAGATGGGGGGACTCTTCCCACACCCGTATAGCAGCGCTGCAGGGCTACAACTGAGTTGTTTAAAAAGGTGGTGCTGGTGGTGCAAGAGAGACTCCTCAGGGACTCGGGAGCGGGGCTCCCGCAGATGCCGCATATGCCTGGGGCCAGCCCTGATCACAGCCAGTCCCCTCCCAGGGCAGGGCATGGGTGAAAATGCACCCCCTGCCCTGTGCCGCGGTGGCTACGCCCCTGAAGCAGACTCTGAAGCAGGTAGTCAGAGTCACCCTAAGTTCATTCATTCAATGATCTATTATTCAGCATCACGGTGTGCTCAGTGGCAGAAGGTGGCATAAAACCGCTTGTGTTCACAAACTGCAGACATGCCGCATCTGCAGATACTGGCAGCAGGTAATGCGGAATCACTGAAATATAGAGGGGAAGTCAGCAGCAAGACACATTAAGTGCCGAGTTCTCAGAATGGAATGGCGGTGCGGTAACAGCTGCTGCCGCTTCAACCCTAATGTAGTGACTCCACAACACCAGTGTGAGGACTGCTGACTGCTGGGTCTCAGAGTCATAGACACTGACCCTCCCTGTGCTCTCGCTGGCACTCGCCGGTGGGGACAAACACCCAATAAACTGGCAGGTTGGCACCCATCTGGTGTGGGGTACCATCTTGTTTGTTAACACCCTTAGTTTATCTTTTCAGAGACAGGGACCTTGTTTTATATCATTTTCTCCATTCATTACAGTCAAGTTAGAAAAATAACTGTGCACCTTTAAAAACACGTTGGCACTTTTTACACGGGCCATGGCATGGAGGGGGGGGGGGGCGGTCGTCAGTATTCATGCCAGTCTGTGTGTGGTGGGTGGGGGAGGGTGTAGATGGGAGCACACCAACCTCTACCTATTGCACACTCACGGAGCAATCGCCATTTTCACTGGTTGTTCCATGCTTATGCAATGGGTGGAGGTGGGTGTGCATGCATATTTGCGGGAGCACCCCCTCCCCCCCACACACCTGCCACGGAGTTTGCACAAGACTCACCCACGCATGAACACCCAGATTTCTGAGTGTTCATGCATGAGTGCTGCCCGTGTAGAAAGGGCCATTGTATTAGGAAACAAAGGCAACCTAGCCCCAAGTGATAAAGGTGCAGACAGTTTAAAAATGTAGTTGAACAAGATGCAGTTGTGAGTAATCGAGGACTAAGCAGTCCCAATGGAAGAAACCATGGTGGCCAACCACAATTTATTTGTTTTTAAAATTGAGTCAGGCGTGTCCTTGCCCATTCAAAAACATTATTCACTTCAGCTCTGCCAAAGCCCTTGCCAGAGAACAAATTCAACAGAATGAGTAGTGAGAACTGGCTGCTCAGTAGAGATTGCAGTGTAATTCTTTGGTATGTTTTAGCTCGTAAAGAACCATGTGAATGTATAAATTAATAACACAGAATAATAAGGAAAGTGCTCCCTTGAGAAGAAAATAAACTCCTTACAGTCCTGGTCATGGTCTGGGTTTGATTCTATTTCCTTTGCTTGGCTCCCAAAAAGTTAATTTGGGTTATACAATTTACAGAAGCTTTGTAGGTTGTAGTCCTTGGAAACCAATATAATTTTATTGTGCCAATATCTGCTTCTGACAAGCATTAATGTCTTAATAATGAAATCTTTCGAAACCATCCACTATATTAAACCAATGATGCATTTGGATCTTGGGACTTGGCTGAACAGAGCATTGGGATAATTTCCATTATTCTTTGTCCAACATGCTTCCTGAATCTGTAAATCTGGGCTATTTTTATTAGAGTTCACATATCTTACATATTAATTCAGTGCCCAAGAATTTCAAATATATTGCAGGCTGCTTATTCAGTCTATTTCACTGAAATGTACTACGGACTGCTTTCCTTAAAATGTATGAAGTCCTTTCAAATAAGGGAGACTGGAAAGGAAATAATCTGTTGTTGAATTTTTTTCAGTATTGACGCAATAGTTTCCTTAGCACAGTCTTACAGAATTTTTAAAGAAAACAAACCTAGCACTTTAGAAAATAAAGAACCATAAAAATAGAAATAGGCACCCTTAGTTAATCTTCAAGGATGCCTGCTTGATCGATCAAACCCTTTTTTGCCATCTTTAGGAAATAAGCATGTCTTTTGTTTTATCCTATAAAGATTTACATTTGTACATTTACAGAATAACACCACTGATCCACTAGAACGCTGGGTTCAGTGGTTGCAATAGATGTACAAGATAGGTTTTGAGTAACATCCATCCACTATCAAAAACAGTCACCTGGAGGAAGGATTCTGACAACTTTTTAACTATGCCATTTACTGACCTGTGATTTTAGGGAGAATTTATGAAAGAAAGGTCAGGTGCTGCTGGGACTGGGGGTCCAGGGTCCACATGAGTTGTGTGCAGGATTGGGTCCTGAGGAGTTGTGCAGGATCAAGGTTCATGGGTCCAGAGGTCAGTGGAGGATTGGAGTCTGAGGTCTGAAGAGTTCAGGGTAGACTTGCTTCTGACAAACAGACCAAGGGAAACACAGGTACAGAAAAACAAGGAGGCAGGTGGGCAGAAGGACCGGTTTCAAAACAAAGGAGGAAGACTGGATTCAGGACAGACAGGAACAAGCACAAACAAGCAGGGCCTAAGGGCAAAACAGATCTGGTCCAAATTCAGAGTGCAAGTGGAGCCTGTCCATGGGCAAACAGAACAGCTCCAGTGGAAACTGATGATCCACTCAGCTTCCTGTGGCTTCTACCAGGAACTAAGTTCAGGACATGGAGCAAACCTGAAGGAGAAGGGACATGACCTGGACAGCTCTAGAAGATCCTTCATTACGAGTTTGTACATTAGCGTCTCAACCCTCACTGGAGCTCAGCATGCTACATAAACAGTCTATCAGGTGTTGATCTCACAGGCTGTGTTCACACAAGGCCCTAAGTTCAGGAAAATCCCTTCCCCCGTGTATAAAAGTTAGGTTGCAGGATGCAGTAGGCTTAATGCATGTCTGATTAAACATATTTAGCTTGGAAACCAAAGTTTAACCACCATGCTTATTCCCTCATACCCATTTTTCAGAATGTGTGTGAAAGGATTAATCAGACTGTCAGTCCACCTGCATCACAGAGTCATGTATTTCCCATGTATTTATTAATTAATTATTAATTATTATTTTTAATTATTATTATTTATTGGGGGGGGGCTGTTTTTTGTTCTCTTTATCCCTATTTATTTTTCCTTATTTATATAGCACAAGCAGCATACCTGGCACTGTACAATCAATAGTTATAGACAGGTACCTACCCCCAGGAACTTACAATCCAGGAGAGACAAGAGTACATTCATGAGGTTGAGAAGTTGCAGGTGCACGTGCTTCACTTAGGACTGTTTTAGACGAGCGCTGTTTCTCACGAACTGCATACTCATGTACGTGTGTCTGTGTGTGGTGTAGATGGTACACACACACACCCATTCCAGAAGTCAGCTGGCCCCACTGAAAACAGTGCATTTGCGCATGGACGGAGATCTGGATTTAAGAAACGTCGATCATGACGAACTGTGAAAGGCCTAAAATGTATCCAGGGAGGGAGTTCCAGGCATGAGGGGCAGCAAGAGAGAAGGGAGAGAAAATATTTAGAGGAGCAAGGGGGTTGTGGCAGAGGAGGAGAGCAGCTCCCTGGCAGGAATGTCAGAGCGGAGAGATATTTCTGCATTCCTGTTTGCACTATGGTTCCCAGGTTTTTTAAATGTTAGGATACCTAAGAACAGCCACAGCAATATGGGAAGTAACTTTTAATGCAGGGGAAGGGAATATGGAAACAGTTAAAATGTGCAATTACAATTGCTCGCAAGAAACTGAAGAGGCAGGATGAAGACTTATGTGAATGCAGCCATAGAGTTCTTGGTCTTCCAGTTACCAGAGAAGACCAAGGAATGTTGTGGGAAGAGCTTAATAAAACAAGGAAATACTCGGTAGGAAGACGTACTAGCTCTTTGCTTAAGCATAGGAGTCTGTTCTCTCTCTTGGTTGACACTCCTGCGGGACTCTGGCATTTGCTTATTTTTCTGGTGAGTTATCTTCCATTCTTACCACCACTAAGGAGCCAGCAACATTTATGCAATTTTAGTTTCAAAAACATTTTTTTTACATCTACTCTTTAGTTTGAAAATCTCAATATTTGTATTGTGGAAATACCCTGTTCTGAACTAATTTTTCATCCAGGGCAGGGACCAGTGTTCACTGCATTTTCCCCATTGCTGTCATTGGTTCCCCTTCTTTGTCAATCCTGTGTTCTTTATAAGGGGCTAATCTTACATTGAAATCAAGAGAAGTCACCCATTGAAGTCAATAGAAAAAGTCTTGTTTATTTAGAAAAGGTTTGGACCAGTTTCCATAGTAAGGGGTAATCTTACATATGGAGGTACATTGAAGTCAATAGAAGTCACCCATTGATTGACATCAATAGAAAAATTCCTATTTATTTATTGTATTTATTTATTTAAATCTGTTATCCCGCCCTTCCTTGAAAAAGGCTCAGGATGGTGTACAGATAAAAACATTAAAAACATACATAAGAGCATATTAAAAGTCCATAAAAGCAGTAAAAGATTAAGACAACCCAAAAACCCCTCTCAACCCCCCCACCCAATACCACCTCTTTGTGCCCAATAGGCTACACACAACCATGCTCCCACCTTGGAATCCAGCACTGTGGGAATCCTCCTATTTTAATTTATTTATTTATTTGTTTAATATCCTGCCCCTGTCACCTCTGGTGACCTGGAGCAGCTCACAACATAATAAAATACAATAAAACAGATATAAAAATACAATACACTAAAAAATATCAAAACAATATAGGTCTGTGATAAAAAACCACCCTAACCCACCCCCTCCCTGCCCTGCAGAATGCCTGGCGAAAGAGCCATGTCTTACAATTACGTCAAAAGGCCGGGAGATTGGGGCTGAGGTGGATCTCTACTTGGAGAGCATGTCAGAGCACCAGTACAGCCACCGAGAACCCCCTCCTGTCCATACAGACCTGCCAGTAATGTAGAACCTCCAAGGGCGTCCCCACACGACCCCAAGGGCTGCCCTGGAATCCGGGGGGTGAGGCGATCTTTCAGATTAGCAGGGACCAGACTGTGTAGGGCTTTAAAGGTCAAAACCAGCACCTTGAATCGGGCCCGGAAAACAATCGGCAGCCAGTGCAGTGCTTGGAGCACAGGTGTTATGTTCTCCCTGCAGCCCGTCCCAGTAAGGAGATGAGCTGCTGCATCCTGCACTAGCTGCAGTTTCCAAACCTTAGGGACCGCCTCGCCCTTCGCGCCCCGGAACGGCTCCTGCGGTCTGCCGGGGGTGCCCTCCTGGAGGTCCCCCGTGTTAAGCGGGGGGGGGGACGAACCCCCCCGACAAGAGGAGATTCAACCACCCCCAGGCCCCCGNTCAGGGCTGGTAACAATGTAACAATATATACTTTTCTAATAATCAAAAAACAAACAAACAGTGACATCCAAGCCTCATTCCCCAAACCATATCCCCTCCTGCCAAATGACAGACCAAATCAAAAGGTCTTACATTGCCTTCAGAAGATGCTCAGGCCCGGACTTTGACAAACCTCCCGAGTAAAGGAATTCCAAAGACAGGGAACCACCACTGAGAATGTCTCTCTGTGCACTCTTACTGTACAGACTTTGTGCACTGATGGTACCTGCAAGAGGGTGTTCCTGGCTGACCTCAATGATTGAAATGTAGCATGGAGAGGAAGCAGTTTTTCAGCAAAAGAAAACAAGACAGATGAATTCTGCTCCAGGTGGTGCTAATGATTTCTTTGTGACAAGTAGAGAATCATTTGATTTCCTCTGTCTTATTTTCTTCACTTGTAAAATGGAGGTGACGTAATCTATCTAATGGGGTGTTGGACTAATTTTGGGTGGAGGATGCTGTGGAAGTGAAAATGATTCTATTACTACCAAAGGCAGAGTGGCAATAAATTTGACATTATTTGACTACATGAGCTATTCCACAGTGAATCGATTGATACAGAATGGCATACCTCACAAGTGTATGTGGCATTTGATGCAATAGCATTAATTATTACACTCCCTACCTAGGGAATAGCAGATTTGTTCTGGGCAAAGAGTGGTCCTCAAAAAGTGGAACCAAGGGCATGATTGCAAAAACACAGCTTCAAGAAGGGTAAATAATAACCTCAGGATAAACCAAATCTTGGACTGCTAACCTGGGGATTAAGCCAGTTTGTGTGGCTGCTCTCATCTGAGGTATTAATTAAACTGAAAACCATTTTATTGAGTAGGAGTGGCCAAACAAAACATCCCTGTTTGGTCATTTTTATCTAGGGGTAACTTAGTAGGGGTGTGCTTGTCATTTTCGTTATTACAATAATGATAATGAAAATTGTCATTTTCATTATCACTATTGCAATAACGAAAATGACAAATAATAATCATAACAAAAATAGAAATGAAAACAACTTTTTGTTTTTTAAAATAAAGGGAAAACACTGAAAAAGTATTTCTGGCTATACCTTTTTGATTCATATTCAATTCTGATGAAACTTGAGGAGATGTACCCCCAGTGGAGGCCACTATGTGAACCAATTTTTGATAAGATTAGATAAAGGGAATCGATTTTAAAAGCAATTGAATGTTGTGATTTTAAGAAAAGCTACAACTTCTTTATCTTCCATCCAATTTGCATGATGTTATGTCCCTCCATAAGCTTAACACTCCTGCCAATTATCAGAAAGATTGGATAAAGGGTCCTGATGGTACAAGACATTAACTTGAAAATACGTTTCCAGCTGTAACATTTCTATATTTCATCCTGTTTACAAGATATTTGGCAGGAATGTATCGCATACCTTCCCTGTCATCTTTGCCAAACTACAGGACAATTTGATAAAGGACCCCAATTTTATAAGTAAGTGAAGTTGTCCCCTTGAAGACCATTATTCAGATAAATAGCAGCACATGCAGTGCCAGTCAGAGGCAGACACCTGGCATGGCAGGGGGAGGGAGGATGTAGGAGGGAGGATGTGGAGGAACCCAAAAGACTGACAGACACATTAACTGGCCAATTACTGCATGCTTCCAGCTTTACAGGACCAATCAGTAGTGGCTTTGAGGCAGGCACAGGGGCAACCCTGAGGCGGGCATAGAAGGAACATAACTGGGACTTTGGGGATAGCATCACAGTAATCAGGAAACATGGTTTTCACATTCAGGCTGGCCAATTATCATCACAATCACATCCTGCAGCACTGTGACAGAGGACATGAGAGAATCTCTATTGGCTCTTTCCTAAACAGATGTTTCCAACTTCCCAGTAACAAGGAGAGGGGGGAGAGGTTGGGGTGGTCACAGCACAGAATGAGGATATTTGGCTGACATTTCTGCTGGCCAATTGGAATCCCAAGTATCTTATACGACAGTGACACATAAGAGAATCCCTGACATAGGCTCCTTCTCTGCATATGCTGCACAGGCATATAAAATTGGGACCCTTTATTACATCTTTCTGATATTTGGCAGAGATGATCATGAAAGTGTGATATACATTCATGCAAAATTTCATGTACACTGGTTTGACTACAATGATGTTACAGTCAGACATATATTTATAAGTTAATTGCTTATACCACCAGGACCCTGTATCCAATACTTCTGAAACTTGGCAGAGATAGTAGATATGGGAGGAGGTGTAAACATACAAAATCTTATCTACATTAAATGTGAGGCAAAGAAGTTACAACTAAGAATGTATATGAAGATTTTTACAAAATAATATAATGCAACTGCTTATAAAATTGGATTCCTTTATCCAATCTTTTTGGGATTTGGCACACTTAATGCCTTCCATTGGAGGTACAACTAGTCCATTTCTCAGACAAATGTAATAAAAAACAAAGAAGTTACAGCTAAGAATGTATATGAAGATTTTTGCAAAATAATATAATTCAACTGCTTATAAAACTGGATTCCTTTATCCAATCTTTTTGGAATTTGGCACACTTAATGCCTTTCATTGGAGGTACACTCCCTCTATGTTTTAGACAAATATAATGAAAAACAAAAAGGTTACAGTTGAAAATGTGTTTTCCATTTAAACCAATCAAAAATTAAAACAAAAGCAAAAACAAAAACTTGATATTTATGAAAACGAAAATGACAGATTTAAATAAAACAAAAATGAAAAACAAAAACAAAGACATGGGCCCCTGGTGCACACCGCTAATCCGTAAGGTACAAACGGAACCATTGCAAGACGGTCCCGTCCACCATGGCCAAATCCCGCAGGCGTGTCACCAACATATCGTGGTTCATGGTATCAAAAGCCGCTGACAGATCTAACAGAAGTAGCAGCACCTGTAATGGCACCTCTCAGTTGTAGCTTTCCCTTGCTAACGTGGCCCTGGCCCAGCCTCTGAGGCCAAAGAGCTCTGTCTGTGTTCAGCTTACTAGGTGAGGAGCTCTCTCCAGTGCTCCTTCATTGTTGGCCTCCTCTGCTAGACTGAACCCTTTCCTTATAAATCCCAGGAGTCTAAGGGGCCAGGCCAGCTGATTGGAGCACTCCTCCATTTAGTAAATCACCAGGGCTGTGGCACTAACTCGAGTGCGTCTACACCCAAGTTGTCGCCGCTATCCTTTAAAGGGCTGCCCTGGCTCAATGTTACAAAGGTTTTTTTCCCCTTCACAGAATGGGAGTCATTCCCTCTGGGGTTTCTACCTGTCTGAGGGAACTAAAAAAGACATTGCTAATTTTCATGCGTTAAAGTAAGTGTATGTAAGTTTTAATAGCTCACTGCCTAACATGAACGTTGAGCTAAAAACAAGAAAAAACCTGGCCTAGTGACAATAGAAAGGAAATCAAGATAAGGTTCCCAGTCCATTAACCCCAGGGGCTCAGCATGGCTTCTTAGCTAGGGTTACCAGACATCCTGTAATTTTAGGGATGCCCCTTATTTCCAGACAACACACCTCCATACTACTCCATAGAATAGACAACCTACAGTCCCATAACACCCCTACTTTGGAACATTTGGAATACAGGCCAGCTGTTAACCTGAGTACTAGGAAAAAGCATCTAAATTCCAAGGGCCTTGAGACTGGATGTAATAAAACTGGATTGTGTAGCAGCTCTTAGTTCCGCCACATTTCAGCTCTCCTTGTTTGGGAACTTGCAGGGAACTGCTAGCAAGGGGAGCTGAATGAAGCAGAGACTTTGGGTGCTTTGAAACGGACAGCACCCACGGCTCTGCTCCACCTCACATCTAAATGCCAGATGTGCAGGCAGAGCAGAAGGGGAGCAGATGGTGCCTGCTCCACTCCAGCCCCGCAGGCTAACAGTACTCTGGAACATCCCGAAGCACCACCAGCAGAGTGGGTTTCCCAGAGCTGGGGCACTGCCCGAAGATGGGGCACTGGCCAAAGATGGAGCTGTGGTTTGTCTACTCACACCCTGGGCAATGCCATAGAGCTGTGGGCGGCAGCCTAGAGTGATGGCTGATCCATCCACAGCTCCATGGTGTGGGGGAGGGGCTCCACACGAGCCGACTGTGGGCTGCAGAAGCTGCCTGGTCCGTATAAATCTGGCACAGGTGGGGCTGCATGCGGGGGGCATGGGGTTGGCCACCCTCGGAGCAGGTCTGGGAGTGGCCATCTAAAGACACCCAGTGTTAGGAAAACAGAAAGGAAGATGTGCTAAGGTTCTGTAGGACAGCAAATAACTCCTGGGGCAAGGGGTAATTACCCCCCTCCTGTACAGATGAATATGCCCTCAGGGACAGGAGCTCACCTCCTCACTTTAAAATAACTGTACCTGTTTAAAGAGGTAAGTACCCTCTTTTGCCAGCATGTGTTTGGTGCAATATGGCATCGTAGCCACTGCACAATAAACCCCCAACTACTTACTTACCAGCTTCCTTTATCCTTGCCTTAATCTCCTTGCTTGTGGGAACACAGGGCAGGTTAAAATGAACTAGGAGATACCTTCCAAAGATGAATACTAGTGCTTAGAATGGGCCCTTCTTGATGTGGCCCCTGTCTTCAACACATGGTTGGTTGGTTTCCCCTGAGATGACCTATGATAGTGCCCCTTGACATTGTAACCAGACTTAAAAGTGGTTGGTCAGCACATGACAACTAATGGCAATAAATTGTACCTATGTTTACAGGGCATTACACAAGCAGGCATGTGAAGCTTGCCCCGTGAAGCATTATCCCTTCTTTAAACAGCTAAACTGTACTGTACTTCTATCTACAGCTAAGAGCATGCCCTCCTGTCATGCATTTGTACGCAAACATCCTGCATTGCCTCTTGTAACAACAGCCACATGATGCTTCCTTGCACAAAACCCAGCTGTCAGTTTAGATTTCCTTAATCCTGTCAGGTTCCAACTCAGCCAACCAGCAGCCATTATCTATGAGAAAACCATCTGTGAAATAAAGCAATGTCCTCAGTGAAATGACAAGCCATAAACATTAGCTTGGGCACCATCATATAAAGAACATATTTGGCTTTAAACCTGTCAGTTACAGACTTCTTGTATCATACAACTTTCAAAATCAGAGTGGTAAACAAACAACAGTCAGCTATCAGAATCCTGATTACTTTATTCATGCATCCTACACTAAAATTTTAAACCATACATATATGTTGGGGGGGGGGGAGAAGGAGGGCGTACATGCGTACATGGATGCAGCTGGTACAATTAAAATAAAAGCATAAATGTGTTTTTAGGAGATTCATGTTGGTAGTAGGGTTGACATGTTCTCTTCTGGTGAAACCCAGAGAGATGTCAACCCTACTACCAACATGAATCTCCTAAAAACACATTTATGCTTTTATTTTAATTGTACCAGCTGCATCCATGTACCCATGTACGCCCTCCTTCT
>QEPC01009759.1:144466-159057 GCA_003113815.1 Sphenodon punctatus
GGGGAGGGGTGCTTGCTCTGTGTTTGCATGATGACAAAATGGTCTCTCTACTCATGCTTGGGAGGGGAGAAGGAAAGCAGCAGCAATGCATCAATGAATGCATTGCTGCTTTCCTTCTCCCCTCCCATCATGAGTAGAGAGACCATTTTGTAAATTTGTGGTTCCACTGGTTGTCGTGGCTACTCTTTTTTTTAATGGTCCCTTCGCTGTTTCATTGCTGCTCCCTGCTGCTGGAAAGTAGTTTGTGTGGACAGGCATTTGGCTGCCGGGGATAAGGTGTGGCTGCTGGGGATGCTGGTCTGGACTCGGGACCTGCTTTGGTGGGAAGGCAGCCCCGAAAGGGGCCAAACTGTTTTTTAAAAAGGGGCCTGTGAACAGACAGTTTGTTGGTGAAGCTACTAGGGATGGTGGTCTGGATGTGTCTGATTTGGTGGCAATGTATCCCTGAAACTGGCAAACATTTTTTTAGAAAAGGCCTGTGTGCTTGCACAGGTGTTTGGCTGCTGGGGATGCCTTTGGGGGCTTGTGGGAATGGTTTGGTTTATGTGTGGTTTTCTGGTTTTTATATATCAGTGCATGATGATAGGGCCCTGGGAAAAGCTTTGTTTCCTGTGGATTTTTGCTAAAACTGCTTGTAGGTGAGGTTTAAGGTTGTTTGTCTGCTTTTTAAATCTGGCAGAGGAGGTGAATCCAACCTGCCTAACTGAAATTGCTGGATTAAGTAATGTAATGTCCATACAAAGTTAACCCTGGGAACTCTTTGCTGTTGGGTTATGTCGCCTACCATTGCCCTGGCTCCGCCTACCGTTGCCCTGGCTCCGCCCCCAGGCTCGCCAGCGGCCTTACTGCCCCTCCAACCTCAAAACCCACTAGCCGCCCCTGGATATGAAGCCTTTTCTCTGAGGTCTAACCCCAACACCTTATCCACTAGGCTACACTATTTCTATAGAGTATGTGTAGGAAAATCCCTATTCCTCAATAATAGTCTTCATGCCCCCCTTGGTCGCCCAAACTAATTGTTCTAGTGTCTCCCCTGGGGCCAAAGCTGCAATAGGAATCTCTCAGGTGCCTTCTAAAATAGAGACTTCCTGAAGTATAAGGATAACCTGAGCCTGCAATAGATGCTGCACTGAGTATGGAAAGGGGAAGCAGTGATTGAGCATACCTTGCTATGTGAATGGTGCTCGCAGCTTCTCCTGCCAAAATCATGAAGAAGTAGAAACTTCACGAGGAAAGGCTGCTCCCATAAAAAATGGTAGTCCAAAGAGGATGGTGTGCCGGGACTTGTTGGGAGTCATATAGGGCCCCCTGGAGACCGCACCTCACATAGCATCAGATTCTTTCCAATCAAGACACAGGAGTCTCCAGTTTTCCATATCCCAGCACTTGTATGAGTTGGCTTATTAAGTGGAGGCAAATAGATTACCAGTGTCCTGAGGTTTTTATGGCTCATCCATGTGTCTCACCAGCACAGTATTCTCCTCTACGCATGAAGGCATAGGCATAATTTTTCATAGCTGTGTTGCTCTGTCTGGGCTCCCTCCTCCCATCCCTGCCTTCCATTCTGCTTCCCTGGGGCAGAAAGAAGGTTAAAGGCAAGTTACTCTGTGAAGAACGGCCTGAGGTCTCGCCACAACTGCTCCCTGTCTCAGGAGGCGTCACTCCTAACAAAGAGTAGAAGCACACTGTAAAACCACCTCTCCTTAGCTCCTAACTTGTATGGGACCTAGCCACTCCGCACTAGCACCTGTGTAGGGCAGTCTACGTAGCTCATTAGGCCTTTGGGTTTAATTACCCAGACCTCCCCTCTTTCTAAAGACAGTGTAAGACTTGGTTGTTCCACCAGGCCTTTGGAGAGGGAGATGGGTTGGGTAGGGTAGGGTGGGGAGGGGGAGTTCGGCCCTTTTAGTTTATTTTTAGCATTTTAATATTTTTAATGATATTTTATGTGTGTGTTTTTTATTATGTTATGTTTTTATTTATGCATCCTGTAAGCCGCCCCGAGCTGCTCTGTGAGCAGGAGGGGGCGGGGTAGAAAAATAGTAAAATAAATAAATTAAGTGTTAGCCCACTTCTCACTCCCTTACAGCATTCATGCTGGCTCAGCCTCCTAGCGGAGTTCATGGGCACCATCTCTGGGTTTTGCCTGAAGATTCTGGGCTTTGACGGAGAGGCTCCAGGGGGAGAGTCCTGATTTCTCAGATAAGCCAGAGGATTCCTGGTAACCCAGGAAGATTGGAGTTTCTGGGGGCAGCCCCACAAGGAAGGAGGCGGGCCATAGAACCTTTCCTGTCCTCTTTCTGATGTGGCCCCACCCCTATGGAGCATCATCATGACATCATGAAGGGGTGTGATAGCCCCTTTGCCCCACCTCTGCTAATGTGACTCTGCCCCTCCTTGTGAAAGCCCAGAGGAAGGTGGTAACACTAGGCATGATCCTCCATGGGGCTAGCACCAGCATTAACAATGTGACATAAGTCCCATGGAAGAGAATGACTCCTGCCTGCATGAGCTGCTAACATGGTTGCTATTCCCACAAACCATTGCGCTGCCTGTTTAGATCCCTGTTACGAGCCTTTTCTTCATGACCCCAATTTGCTTTTGCTGAGGAACTGACTCTGTGGAAACAGAACACTGGTTACATGGCCACTTCAGTTCTTTCTCCTTCTGGAAGGCTACGGTCCTCAAACGATTTACTCCCTGGTGACTTTCTTCAGTGGGAGTCCTCCTGAGTCCTGAGTAAATTATTTGAGGACTGCAGCCACAATGGACAGCTCAGTCCTCTGAGAGCTTTACTGGCACAAGTCCTGGTGGTAGGAATGGGGTGTGTGCCAGCAGAGAGAGCACTTTGAATATTAGGCTGGAAGTAGGGTTGCCACCTATGCACATTTTTAAGGAACATGTATGAAAAATACATGTTGCAGGGTCTACATTGATGCCTACCGCCTTGCCCTTGCCATCTGTCTTCCCCCAACCCTTGTCCCAGCTTCCCTTGGCTGACTTCCACTTCTGAGCTGCTGTCTTCTTTCATGTCCCTGCTTTCGTTTGGTCGTCCTTTCGGTTTGTTGTTCATTTGGCTTTATTGTATCTTTGGTCCGGTCTCTCTGGTTTGGAACCCGACACAGCATCCTCATTTGCTTTGGGTTTGTTGCTTGGCTTCACTGCAGGCCCTGCAACATGTATTGTTTATACGTGTGCCTTAAAAATTTCCATAGGCAGCAATCCTAGCTGGAAGTGATGGGTCCCCAAAATATACATTGGGACCCCAAGTGGAGTCACACCATCTGCAGATGGGATTGCGTTTCCAGATGGCATTTGCTTGACTTTGCATATCCTTGTGGTTGTCTGGAGTCACAGAAATATACTTAAGCCTCAAAATGGAGTCACATGGGCAAAACATTTAGGAACCACTGTTGCAAGTGTTCAGAAACATACCAGTTTTGCAAGCAAAGCAGAAGTTGAATAATATTTCAAAAAAACATTTCCTGTGCAGACTTCCGATCTCTCTGCCCGCCCCCAGGATTGGGTGAGAGAAACTGTGTGCATGTGTTTCTTTGAAAGTATTGCATCAATTTCCCCCTACTTCAGTTAGTGTATGTAGCTGATTTTTTGAAATACTCAGACATCTGAGAAGCTGGTTCAATAAGAGCCACTGAGGCTTTTTGCTTGACAAATCTCAGCTCAGACAGCTCTGCGGTGAAATTTGCAAATTCAGATCAGAGCAAAATATTTCACATAATTTAATTCACTTCATAGTGGTTTGATTTTTAAATGACTTTGGAGTCGTTTGGATTTTTGACCTTTGCCACATATATTATTGTTATTGTTATTTATAGAGCGCCAGCAGTGTACCTGGCACTGTACAATCAATAGTTATAGACAGGGCCCTACCCCCAGGGGGCTTACAATCTAAGAGAGACAAGGAAGGGGGAAAGGTGAACATCTGGAGAGAAGGATACATTCATGAGGTTGAGAAGATGCAGGTGCAGGTGCTTAACATAGTTACAGGGAAGAGATTCTGAGGGAGGGAGGGAAGAAACCTTGTCTGATTTTACTACTGGGGTGGTAGAGCGGGTAATGGGGAATGAGATCCTTGATTCTTATTTAATAACACTCAGGAAAGAAAAGAGAAAACTACAGGCAGGGCACAAACTTCCACCCATTGAAGTCAATGGCTCAGCTCCTGCTGATGTTTAATGCAAGAAGGAGAGGAAATCTCAGGTCTAGGAGACAAATGTGGCCCATGGCTATTTTTTATGTCCCCCCTTTCCAGTCCCTGGATCTGGCCCCTGGATCCAGTCTTTACCCCCCCAAACACTGAAAAACTGAGGTCAGGGAAGGAAGCAGAGAGGAGTGTCCCTAAACACAAGGATAAGGGACAGAACTATGACACAGATCCAGGATCACAGATCCAGTCTCCCAACTTCTATGGGGCCCTTGAATCTTGGATTAATTTTCAAAGTGGCCTCTGAGGGAAAAGTCCCCCCACCCTCACTTTAATGGATGAAGGATTGAACCTAGTATCTTCTCCCTAAAGCAAACTCCCTATTAAGAGAAGACAGGATAGTACCTAGGAGGCATTTCGGTCAATCAAACTTGTTCCTGAGGGTGGAACTATTACAGAGTGGCCTAAGGTATGAAGTTCATACTGGATCCAAATTACCTGCAGTCTAGATTTCCCTACATTTCAAAGGCTTGCAAATCCTGCTTTTGGTTTGGACGTCTATGGGCAGTCTTGGCAGGATTAGAACCATAAACAAGTCGGGGAGTAGGATCAGTACATTAGACAGGAAGCCAAGCAACAAACCCAAGGGACAAATGAGGATGCAATGTCGGGTTCCATGTCAGAGAGACCGGGCCAAAGATACAGCAAAGCCAAGTGAACAACAACCCCCAAAGAAAACCAAGCAAAAGCAGGGACATGAAACAAGCTAGAAACTCAGAAGTAGAAGTCAGCCAAGGGAAGCTGGGACAAGGGTTGGGGGAAGACAGATGACAAGGGCTGGCTGGGAGCTGGAGATGAGGCTCCAGATAAGCAGGGGAGGCAAAGCCAGATGACAGGCAGTCAAGACCAACACACTTTCAGGGAAGTTGCTCCATTCAACTTCTTCCCATTGGGTGGTGGTTGTTTTTTTTTAACTAGTGGAGGGTGGCAAATCAGGTGAGCATTGCCTGGACAACTGAGGAAAATCCTTTAACCCGTCTTAGGATAACACAGTGGTGCTGACTGATGAAGGGCTAGCCACCACCTAGGGCATTTCCACATGGACATTTAATTAGGAATTTAGGCTTTAATTCCTATTTCAGCTGTCTGTGTGAATACTGCAAATCCTAGTTTAGCAGTACAGATTAGTGAAAAATTACGCATTTGTAAACCCTTGGTCACTAGCATTTACAACATCCAGATGTCAAAATAATCCTGATTAGTGTCTGTGTGAAGACTTTGCCTACGCTCTGGGAATTTTCAGCTCTATGGTACAGGGGTACATGACTGTGGAGCGATTGTATGACCTCCTTCATCACTCCACAATGCATCGCGAGGCACCAAGGTAAAAACCCCGGAAAAGAAAGGGGAGAGTCTCCATTTTCTTCTCCATGCGTGCACAGCTGCTTTAATAAATTATTGATTTTCTTCTACTTCACTGACTACTACTTTTCTCTATACAGACATCAAAAGGTTTTAATACTTCATGTCTCATTGCCCTGGGATTCTGGAATACACCCAGTACAATCACTTAAAATGTTTCATGCCACAAGGGCAGAGGGGGGGAAACTGTTGGGGTGGAGAGCGGAGGGGTGGAGGGGTTCTTTAAATTATGCCCAGGGACCCGAGTTGACGGTGTTGCTGCAATTTGCAGTGATTTTTGCAGAATCAGCCAATCCTCGCAGTGCCATGCTGAAATTGCAGTGACACTGCAGTAGGGGCTGTCTGCAGGATCTTTAAATCCTGGCGCAGGCATAAACTTGTTGCCTGACCCCAAACTAAAACTGCTGCTGCAGCTGCCGTCTGTCCGGGAGGTGTGACCATGACCCGAGGGTAAATAAGCCCCTGGGAGATGAATTGTGTGTGTGTGTGTGTGGGGCGGGGTCTGAAGGCCCTATATTTGGGTGAGGGAGGTCTGGGGTTTTAATATGAGGTGGGAATTCTGGGGTGCTGAAATTCCAGAGGATTTGAGTTGTGTTTGATTAGCAAAGTTGTGATTCTATGTCAAACCTGTTGCAAATTTGCTTCAGCATGCATAGTTATGCAAATCAAGTTAATTATGCAAATATTGATGTTTGCAGTGAATTTGCAGAATTTGGCTTCACTGGTTGCAGAATTTAAGATTTTTTGGTGCAGTGAACTTGGGTCCCTGATTATGTCGCTTGCAGACAGAAGCAGCAGGTGGGGGAACTTCAGTGAAGCTGCGCTCATGTACAGGGGGAGGGTGGAGGGAGGGGAGAGGGGTTTGTCTGCTTCAAAAGTGACGCTGCAGAGAAAAGACGTGACGTGGGAGACCCAGAAAACATCGCGATGAGCACGGCAGCAAAGCACTGCGGGATTGAAATTCACCCTGGAGACTCTAAATCCTGATTAACAGCAAGGTTGCATTCACACAGACTATCAAGGATTAACGTTAGCTAGAATTAAAATGTCCGTGTGAATAAATGGGAGTTTGTCAATACTAGTAGGATTCTAATTCATAATTAAATTTCCATGTGAAAACGCCCCTAGAAACCTTCCTCAGATGCTGAATCAAGACCCGTAGTTCCTGACAGTGTGCTGTGTGTACATGTTGGATGTAGCATTTGATTAGGACAGGACTCCCCTGTCCTACAAAATACAGTTCAACCTTGTTATAGTGTGAATTTGGTTATAAAGAGCCAGAGTAAGGAATGGCTCCCAATGTGTTTAATCAAAAATACAGTACACATTGGATGTTTTCACACAGACATGGGGGTGTACCCCTGCATCTGTCTGCTTGCAGCCTTGCCTGGGCCATTTTAAACAGACCCGGCAGCTGCTGTAAACCATGGTCTGCCCGCACGACACCCTCCCTCCCCCACATCATAGGGTTGCGGGTGGATCGCACGTTGCTCTGGGCTGCTGCCCGCAACTCCATGGTGTTGTCCGGGGCAACCCCTGACTGAGAGCAGAGCTGCAGTGGCCGTCCACTGAGCAGACGAACAGCAGTCCTGCCTCTGGCCTGTTCCCTGGGTTTGGGCTTCCCACTTCACTGGTGGTGCTCCTGGATGTTCTGGAGAGCCGCCAGTGGGCTGCCTTGGAGCAGGCACAGCCTGCCCCGCCTTAGCTCTGACTAAACATCTGGCGACCTGTCTTTAAACAGATGGGTCACCTGGGGGGTGAGGTGAATCAGAAACGTGGGTGCTTTCCGTCTGAATGCACCCTTTGTTTTTCAATCACAGTGCATTCAAAGGCACAAGGTTTAAACACCTTCGTTCTAATACAAATTTGTTTATAATGCTGTGTATGGCCTGACTGCAAAATACCATGTTATAGCAGGTTGCTGGGAGCACATTCCACCAGTGCTTCAGAGTCTGCGTTGGCTGCCAATAGCATTCCAGGCACAAGTCAAGGTTTTGATCTATAAAGCCCTAAACGGCCTGGGCCCTACATATCTAAAGACCACCTTCCTCCTTATGTCCTCCCACAGCCTCCTAAGAGCAGCTGAAAGCACCCTCTTGCAAGTTCCATCACTGGACCAGCTCCAAGCGACATAGATCCTTCAGTGCATGCCTTTATCTCTGCTCCCTTCCCCTGAGCTCGCGCTTTGAGTGCTTGAGAGTAGGAATTATATCAACAGGCCAGATCTAAGGATTGGAAAGAGGCTGCATTTGGCCCGTGGACCACAGGTTCTCCACCCCTGCTGGAAATATCATGTGTGAAATGTCCTAAATCTCCCACTTTTAGCAGAACTGCTTGTCTCACTTGGATGGTTAATATTTCCACATCACTCCTAATCATTACTGGAGATTTCCTGCACCACCAGCTTTGCTGCTGAAAGGCTGCCCTCCACAGATTCCAGTGACTGATTCATAGGAGGGAACCTTGGAACTGGGAGGACCTCCTATTTGACAGAGGAACCAGCTATGGTACCACACGGAAGCTTACTGCTGTGTCACAGACATTATCACTATGGGCTGTACTGCTACTCTCTGCTGAGCAGTGGCACAAGAGTTCAATTGGCAGGCACCTACTCTGCCTCCTGCTCTTGTTTGCGGTCGCTGAGCAGGAAGCCATTTTGGGATTCTGAGGCAAGGGACATGCGCACCTTCAGCTCTGACTGCTTGAAAAATGAAGGGTTCAGCAGTCACAATGTGATTGGAATCTAGTTAATAAACTATTAGACAGGGCATAAGCATAGATCATAAATCAGATTGTACAATGGGTGAGATCTTAGTGCAGGAAGAGGGGGGAAGGTTGCTTGTATCTCCCAATCTCAGAGACTGTTGAGGTCCAGCTTACGTGCTGTTCTGACTACATCCACAGGTTCCTTAACTTGTAGCCTTATAATGATAACAATCTTTATTTTTATATAGCGCCCCTCTGACATGGCATTCAGAGTGCGTTACATACAATTTAACACAACTTTTAATCCTCACAACAACCCTGTGAGGTACGTTAGGCTGAGAGAATATTGTGATTGGCCCAAGGTCACCCAGTGAGTTTCTTACTTGAACCAGGGTTGTTCCTACTGCATGGTCCAAGTACTGCACATTTAGCCATTACACCATTATAGCAAAGGGGCTACTGCAATGTCACACAACTGACTGAAATACTGAACCACCCAATATCCTCCCAGAATGCTTTCTTTTTTTGGGGGGACTCTTGTCTCTATGTTGGGGGAAGGGAGGATACCAGGCCAGGGTTGCTGTTCTTAGAGAAGGCTTCACATACCAGGGACATTCTCCCTGGGGACCTTAGCGCCTCATTGTTTTAGGTTTATTCCATGGGATGTGGCCACAGCTGTGAGCTGCATTCCCTTCCAAGCCTGCAGACAAGCCAAGATTTCATCAACTCATGTGTGCACTAAAGTGTAACACTAGCTTCAATCTAAGCAGCCTCAGCCAATGAGAGAAGACGGCTTTCCTTGGCAGTAAATCTTGCCTGATTCAGAGAGGAGGTAAGGAACACCCCATTAATTGCAAAGATGAGGCTGAGGCGGCATTGACAGGCAGCTGGTGCAGGAAGCTCATGTCGCACACAACCCCCTCCTGATGTGTAGTGGGGAAAGAAGAAGACGTGACTTACATGTTTCTCTACCAGACCTGTCCCAAGCTATGTTGTTTTCATCCCCTTGGAAGCATTCCACTGCTCTAACTTGGTGCAAGGTGACAGCATGCGTAGTAGAACACAGGGAGGTAACAGTAGTGGGTAGATGACATTTCCCTCCCTCTCCCCTTGAGTTTGGAGTATAGGGGACAGCCCTCCTCCCTGTCCCCTTAGCCTCCACCAAAGTTAAGAAGCAATTGCCCCATATACCTAGGATTTCCACCCTTTGGGGTTTGACCCAGAGTTTCCGTGCTTTAAAGCATCTACTCCAGACTCTGGATGAAGCCCAATTTTTCAGCGTTATCAGTGGTTCCTGCCTAGTCCAAAGAAGTCAGGGCTTCAGGAAGTGGGGGTGGGGGGCATGTCTGAAAGGTATGGGGCAAAGAGTCTGCTGCTCCTTTCCTGACATGGCCTTGCCTCCTGAAGGGCTTCATGGTCATGACAGAAAGTATCAGGAGAGTCTCTGCTTTGCTGCCCCCTTCCAGTATGGCCCTTCCTCCTTCCGGTAAAATGCTACGGGAAGGTGACTGGCAAGCCTATTTATACCACTCTGCTCTCTGCCAGATGTTGGATTTCCCAGCAGCTGAGGGAATGGATAGTATTGCCACCATTATCACCAGTTTCTGGACACATTCAAACTCTATCAGCAGGGAGCAAAGTGGCATTTTCCCTCACAGTGGAGCAAGGTGAGGTGGGAGTGGGGGTGGGGAGTGGGAATCTAATTCTGTAAGGGAGTTGTGTAGCCAGGTGTAAAAGAAGGGAGGTAGGAGGGACCATAAAGTGGCAGTGGCCTCAGTGGGGCCTGTTAGGGGAGAAAGGAGCCTCTGCAAAGCTCAAAAGAGTGGGGTTGGAGGGAAATGGGCCCAACTTTGGGGGAAGGATGCATGAGGGGAAACACATGGAGAAAGAGGAACAGAAAGTGCTAAGAAGAATAGAAGCTTTTTTTTTTTTTTTTTTAAAAAGGAAGTTAAATAAATGGGAGCAAAGGCTAACACACAAGGGGGAAAGTATTTCTATTGGGAAACGGGAGTGAGATGAAGTAAGATGGAAATAGGGTCTTCTGGGGAACCTGAAAAAATTATACTCAAGAAAAGCAGGTTAGAAAAAGTAGAAGGGAAAAGGAATAGAAAATAAAGCAATCATGGAACACAGGGAGTTGTTAAAACTGTCCCTGCTGTTACGCAATCCCCTCTTGGTCCCTAAATGCAGCTTGTGAAACTCAGTGTCACTTGGTCAGCACTGGAAACAATACAGATATTTTTGTCACTCCCTTTCTGGTTTGCTGTTCATTTATGCAAAAAGTCCCCCTCAACAGGGCAACCCCGGAGCAGCTGGAACAAGTGCTCAGCACCTGCCAGGTGGATCCACTAGTTTAGGCAGCCTGTTTAGTTGCATCTTGATGCCCTTTCTTGAGAAGAGACTGAGAACAGGAACCTTGTTTTAAAACCAAATGATTGGGTTGCTATGGGTTTGTCCTCTTCCTTTAACTGAGTCATGACAAATCATTCTCCCCCCTCACCAACAGTCACTTCTCCTTTCCCCAACTCTCTTCTTCACACAGGAACAAGGCTTGGGGGGCCTGGGAGTGGCTGAATCTCCTCTTGGGGGGTGGGGTCGCCCTCCCATGGTCTCGCAGGTACGGAGTCTGGGTGTGCTCCTCGATTCACGGCTCAGCCTGGAATCTCAGGTTGTGGCTGTGGCTGGGAGTGCGTTTCTGCAGTTACATCTTGTCCGGCAGCTTCAGCCGCATCTATCAGACTCTGACCTCACCACTGTCATCCATGCCTTCATCACCTCGAGGCTGGATTACTGCAACGCGCTCTACGTGGGGCTGCCCGAGAAGCTGGTCCGGAGGCTGCAGCTGGTGCAGAATGCCATGGCCTGTCTCCTTACTGGGGTGGGCTGCAGGGAACACATGACACCTGTGCTCCAGGCTCTGCACTGGCTGCCTATAAAGCACCGGACTAGGTTCAAGGTGCTTGTTTTGACCTTCAAAGCCCTTCACAACCTGGGCCCTGCATAGCTGCGGGATTGCCTCACTCCCCTTGTGCCCTTGCGACCCCGGAGGTCATCCATGGGGGCCTTTTTGGAGGTTTCCCGGGTGAGACGGGTGGCCACTGATGTGAGATCTTTTTCGGTGGCTGCCCCTGTGCTGTAGAATTCGCTCCCGGAGGAGGCTCGGTTGGCCCCCACCCTCTTGTCGTTTCGATGTTTGTGTAAGACCTGGCTGTGTCGTTTGCTGCCCCAAGCTGCCTTTGGGCAGGAGGGGCGGGATACACATTTTAAATAAATAAATAAAAATAAAAAACAACAACAACAAAATTGTGACAGTTTGTATCATCTACTGTACTGACAATGTGTGTCTGGGGTGAAAAGGAGTCACTCGCAAAGTCATGACTGCCTGGTAACAGGACAAAGGGAAGCTACCCCAGCTTCCCACCAGCTAGAGACAAATTTGTCAAAGGCATGATATCGTTCTGCCAGTAAGTACCGAAGGGGCCAATATGGGCAGACCAGGGCTGTTTTTTATTAGATTGTTTCCAGTTCCTGAATCTGGCCCATGAATCCAGTTCCTACTCTTGAGCGCTGAAAGTGTGAGCCCAGGGGAAGGGAGCAGAGAGGAGGGCAGGCATTCAAGGGAGGGACCCTATCCAAGTTATGGACCCTCCTCTTCCTTCCTCCATCCTGATGAGTAGGCCTGTCCCCAACTCCCATGTGGTCCATGGAGCTTGTGTGAATTTTCCCAGTGGTTCACAGGAGAAAAAATGTTCCCTGCCCCTGAAATATGGGCAAGACAAAGTTTCTTCGAATGCATCAGCTTTGGATGCTCATCATGAAGCAGATTGCATTTAACTACATCTGCCTGCTCTGGGGTGAGACATTACTTGAATGCAAAGGCATAGAGATGGACAGTACAGTTACACCTGTGGGGGCCATGAGCTGTGGAGGGGGGGCATGAGCCGGGGTGGGTGGGTGGGTTATGCTTCCAGGTGCAGCTGCATCCCCTGCCACTGGGAGGAAGGCCCCCATGGGGTGCCATTCCACCTTCTGCACTAGGGCCCATTCTGACCTAGCCCCATCCCTTCTCAAATGATAGCACAAGACAGCAGATAATATCAGCTCAGGCACATAGAAAATGAAAACAAGTGTAGAGGGAAAACTGGGACAAATGTACTCAAGCTTATGGGCTTTGCTGGGGAAGGAAAGGGCATCTGTGTCTGGCATAAGTAGAGAATATGGTCATACTCAAGATGGGTGGGTAGGCATTGCCAATGGACATCAGCTGCCACCACCACGCAGGGAACACATGTCACTACTGGGTACAGTTCAAGCCCTTGATGTTATTCTGTTTTCATGTGGTGTATTATAGTGTGTCCCAAGGGCAGAACAAGTCAGGAGAGAGGAGTAAGTTGACTTGAGTCCGCAGTGTAACGGATAGACTTGCACTTTGTAGTAGGAAACCAGAAAAGGGACATTTGATATCGGTCATCACAGCCCATGGCTGCAGAACAAGTGAGTATGCAGGATTTTCCCATTATAAAAAGAGTGAGTCAGACACAGAACCCCAGCATTTACTATTGCCAAACTAAACACTTCCGAGCACTTATCCAAGTGCAGCACAAGTACTCAAAGACTTTGTGGATAACTACTTTAAAAATAAAATACTTATTAAAATTGAATATGAATCGCCTACCAATCAAACACCTATTACTATGAATAACATAACTCCAGCATTTCCCAATAACCATGAATCACCAAGCCAATAATGAACCTACCTTATTAGAACAGAGAGATATTTCTTTCTAAATTTAACCTGCTTTTTTCATAGGTTTTTGCAAGGGGGTGTTGAAATTGCTTTGACACTCCAATCAGCGCTATTAGCCAGTTAACTCTATGCTTAACTCTATGCCAACATTCAGTATTCTGCCTAGCTCCAGCAGCCAATCAGCATTCATGCAGCCAGGTAGGCCCAAAGGCCAATCACGACTCAGACAGACAAGCAGTTCCAGCAACCAATTCAGCCATACCTATGGAGCCGGCAGGTATAGGGTTAGTTTGTTCTTCCTGCCCACTAATGTGTACTAGTAGTTATTCATTTTCAGCACTTGCCCTCATTAAAAATTAGGGATGGGAATACTAATTTAGTATTAATACTAAAGTGCACTAAACTAGATACTTTAGTATTGATGTTAAAATTTTGTTTAGTATTTAAATTTGAAAAAAACACCTTTCCTATCTGCTGGCTCTGTTTGGCTTGCTCGCCATTGCTCTGCATTTCCCCTCATTTGTTAATTGCAGCCCAGTCAATTTTACCTGGCTCTGGCAGCAATAAGGGTGTGTATGTCATTTTCATTATTACAATAACGATAACAAAAATTGTTTTCATTTTCATTTTCACTTTCATTTTCATTATTATTATTATTAATTATTATTATTATTATTGTTGTTGTTGTTGTTTTGTTTGTTTGTTTTGTTATTAGCAAGCATTTATATAGCGCGAGCAAATGTACCTGGCGCTTTACAAAGTAATTGAATAGACACGGTCCCTGCCCTAGGGCTTACAATCTGAGAGACGGGGGCTGGGGGGGAGATGAAGGAAGGGGAGCAAAGGGAGAGACAAGGAGTGTAACATTCATGAGGATGCGAGGTCCCAGATGCACGCGCTTGGCTTGGTTACATCAAGAATGATGGCTGGTTGGTCCATGTGGTGAGGATATGAGTACACAGACCTTAGGTAACAGATTGTACTGGATGGTAGATATCAGCAGGAGTTTATTTATATTTATTTATTTATTTATTTAAAACGTTTATTAGTCACCCCATATGCCTACAGCATCCTGGGGTGACGTACAATTCAGTAAAAACATTAATCAGGGCCCCGAGTCTTCTGCGCTCCCGCGATTTGTGGAATTTGCGCAGAATCCTGCCCTAGGCAGGATTATCGCAGAAACTGGGGAAATCCCTGCGGAGTTTCCCTTCCTTGGCGGTGAGTCAATCCAGGACCTGCTTTATTCAGGCCACAAGCCAATCAGGGCTTGCGCGGCCTTTATAAAGCAGGTCACATCAGCACATGTCACTTATGGTCTGGAATCCACTTGAGACCGCGCTTTGCATTTTACAGTTTGGGGGGGGAGGGGGTCCCGCTGCACGCTCTGCATTTTACAGCTTGTGTGTGTGTGTGTGTGTGGGTCCCGCTGCATGCTCTGCATTTTACAGCTTAGGGGGGGAGGGGGTCCCACTGCATGCTCTGCATTTTACAGTTTGGGGGGAGGGGGTCCCACTGCACTCTCTGCATTTTACAGTTTGGGGGGGGGGG
>QEPC01009759.1:163402-178212 GCA_003113815.1 Sphenodon punctatus
GGGCAGGCGAGAGGTAGGGAGGGTGGGGGAGGAGCAGGAGGGGAAGGTAGCCAAGGGGGAGGAGGAAGTGTGAGGAGGTTGGAGAGAAGTGATGGGCTGGGAGGGAGGAAGGAGCAGGCAGAAAAGAAGTAGAGGAAGGAAGAGGTGGGGGGAGAGGGGAAAAGGGGAGAAGGAGGAAGTGGGAAGGCGAGAGATTAGGGCAGGCATAATGGTGGGGAGCATAGGTAATAGAGAAGAGACAGAGAAGAACAAGGTGGAGAGTGGCTGACCTACTGGCCACTGAGGAGCCACCAGGTGGTAGAAGTACCCTTAGGCTTACCCTTAGCTCTTGTTGTTGTAGTATTCTGCTGGCGAGTGATCTTATGGCCTTTTGGCTCGCTGGTTGCTGGAACTTGGGCGGCAGAAAATCCAAGCTCTAGGAGGATCATGGCATTCTCAGGTGTTGACAGCCGAGGCAGCTGGGACAGTATGCAGATGAACTGAAACCTCACCAGTTCCTGGCTTGCTGGTTGCTGGAACTTGGGCGGCAGAAAGGCCAAGCTCCAGGAGGGTCGCAGCATCCTCAAGTGTTGACAGCTGAGACAGCTGGGATAGTATGCAGATGAATTGCAACTGCAATAATGCAATAATGAATTCGTGCAATATTGCAATTTGCTATTGCAATAATAAAAATGACAACTGAGAATAACGACAGCAATAATGAAAATGGCAACCGAGAATACCAAAAACGACAACTGAGAATACTGATAACGATATCGATATCGATAACAATAATGACCAATGTCAATAACAATACCAAAATGATACCAAAAATGATACAAAAAATGATAACAAGAAACAAAAACAACAACGTCATTATCATTGTTGTTATTATTAGTGCTGTGGCAGTTGGGTTTTGGAGGGAAAATATGGAGAGGGGAGGAGGGAGGAGACATCTCGGAGTCTTAACAGGGTTGAACTCTTGAACTGTGCCTGTGTTGGGAGGGGTGAGTAGCTCTGCAGAATCTGATGGATGTATTGCTGGCCAATGAGCAGTGCAAGCAGGCCCCAGCAGTCTCATGGCACGCTGTGATTGCTCAATGCCTGCTGCCTCCCACAACTAATCAGGGGGGGCTCTGGGGGAGGCCACTGCAACCCTTTATAACGGGAGTGCCAGGTTTTTTCTCTCCATTCTGTGAGAGCTCTGCTTGTCAGGTTGCGTTTACAGAACTGTGGTGCTTGCACGTAAAAATTCTCCCTAGCCCTCACTGTATTATTTATTTAATTGTATTATTTATTTATTTATTTATTATATTAGGTATTACCACCAATACCTTTCCTTCCTCATACCCTACATTTTACCTTCTCCCTTTCCCTGCCCTTCTCCCTCCTGTACATTATATATAGATAGGTAGTATAGATTAGATATAGATATATATGATAGACATATAGATTAGATTAGAATAGTTATACAGATAATTGATTAGATAATAAATAATTTTCCTTTTCACTTCCCCCGGTCTCCCTTAGATTTTTAATATTTTAATATTTTAAATATTTTTAGATTTTTAATATTTTAAAATATGAATTGTGCACGGGAATCAATAACGATATCGATACTAAAAATAAAATCTTAGTTTGAAACGGACCGATATCAAGATCAATAATGATAATGAATACTGATATTGATACCAATATCAATACCAATAATGAAAACGATATCAACAACAATACCAAAAATGATAACAAAAATGATAACGACAACAAAAATGAAAACGACATTGTTGTTAATAATGATAATGAAAACAATATTTTTGAATAAGGAAAATGAAAAACAAAAACGACATGGGGGGCCTGGTGCACACCCCTAGACAGCACTACTGTGTTCCCATCCTAGCTCTACTCTCCAGCCTAGGTTACTGCCGGTCCTCTCTGGCCGGTCTCAGGCCCACCAACACCCCACAGCTGCCCTGTCTCATCTGCGCTGCATCCTGAGATCAAATTTTCTATTTGCTTGTCCCCAGCTGCAGGTGAAGAGGGTGGCTGGGGACAAACAGAAAGCAAAGTTAATCTCAGGATGCAGCACAGGTGAGACAAGGCAGCTGTAGGGGTGGGGGAAGGCAGACAGTGAGGGCTAGAGAGCCAATCGCCATGCAGAAGCAAAGCACCCCCTACCCACTAAAAAACCCCAGTCCCTGGTATTTCCCTTTCAAACCTGGTGCCACCCCAACCTCACCTCCCCCCCCCACAGTGCCAGACCCCTCACCTAGGCACAGCTAGCCCCCTTTGGCCCCACAGCACCCCAGCCCAGAGCTACAAGGCACTTAGTGAGCCCATAGTCAACTCAAAAGCCCCCCCATCCACTAAAAGCCCCCAGACCCTGGCATTCCTCCCTAAACCCACTGCTTCCCATACCACCACTCAGACAAGTACACCCCACTTGATTTTAGTAGACACTTTACTAGTTTTAGAAACCCCATGGATATTTTTCCATTGACTTTGAGGGAAAAGGCTCCCATTGACTTCAATGGGAAAAGGCTTTCATTTACTTCAATGGAAAACAAAACAGAACAAATACTAAAGTAAACAAAAATGAAACAGAAGTAAATACTAAACTGAAGTAGATACTAAAGTCCATCCCTATTAAAAATATATCCCTCCCTCCTTTCTGAGCGTGTCAAGAGAAATGGAAGCCATGTCCCTGGCCCATGGAGCCACACCCTCAGGTTCAGTTAAAGCAGACACCCACCTTGTTCTTAGGGTGTTTTTAAACAAGCGCCTCCCCACCCATCTTGCATGTTGCAGGGCTGCATAGAGGGCACCAATGCGGCCCTGCAACATTCATGATGGGTGGGTTAGGGTAATGGGTGGGGAGGCACATGCCTAAAAACACCCTTAGCATACAAACACTGGCCAACATGAGGCAAATATTTGACACCTCCTCACTGCCCAAGCACACGCCCCCATGAAAATTCGGATAGAAATAAGGGAATATCAATGGGTAATAATGGGGTTTGTTAATGACACTAGGCTTTTATGGTCTGTAAAAATGCAACAGGAGCTAAACCCTGGATAATGTCAAATGCTTATCAGATGCAATAAGGTCGCAGCAAATGATAGTAGGGGACAACAGAGACAGGGAGAAATGCAAGCAAAGGGAAACAAGTGTAAATGGCAACGGGAATTGTATGGAATGACATGTCATCCAACTCATCATTCCTTCCAGCCCCCTGTCATTTCACCTGTTCCTTTTTGCTCCCTCCTTGCCATTACACCCATTCCCTTACCATAATATCTACCTTCTTTCTCTAGCCATCCTGCCTGTTATTCCACACAGATTCCTTTGTCACTCCACCCACGGCAACACTTTCCTTGTCATTCCACCCAACCTCACATCATTCCCCGTTTTCCTGTGCACTCCTCTTTGTTATTACATCAACCCCCATTTCATTCCACCCAGTCCCTTTGATCCATTCCTTGTCATTCCACTCAGCCTCTTATCCTTCCACCCGCTCCCCATGGCTCCCTTGTTGTGCACACAATTTAAGCCATTTTAAAACGGGATGCACCCACGCAGCTCCACCCTTCCTCCACCCACCGATCACCCATCTGAAGGCAACGCGGGTGGGCATGCACCCCCGTGACCCTCACATCGCCCACTCATGCCCATGCATGGAGCATCGGGGAAAAATCCGAGATACACCACGCGGGGCCACAAGTGGACGGTGAGTGGGCAGGGGTGCACACCCAAAACACACCTATCCCAGCCCGTTTAAATCCGCCCTACTCACCGGATGTGTGTGGGTGCTCCACTCAGCGCACATGGGCCTGCCCCCCACTGGCTGTGCCCCTTTAAAAACTGCCTTAGATGAAATTCAGGCTCTCAACCATCAAAATGTTTTAGGTTTCCAGTGCTCCATTATAAAAGCTGAAGCCTTAAATAAATGCGGAGGAGTGAGGTAACATATAATGAACCATTAATGCACAGTCTGTATTTTTCTGAAAGAGCAGGGCTCTTGTACAATGCTGATAAGAGAAGGACAGCATAATCAGAGAGTGGGGTAAATAGATGCCCACTTCTGGTTGGACGCAATCACCTTTATTTCTTCTGGCGTTCCTTTACTATTCAGAACAAATAGAACAAAATAACATCCCTCTCCGGCATCTAATGCACTTAGTCTTAGGCAAAAATCCAGCAGGCCATTTAGGGAAGGACAGACAAGACAGATTCACATTAGAGCTTTTTGATTCTGTACAAAAATACACTTGAGTGGGGTTTTTTACATGGGCCAGTAACAGAGAGGTGGATTAAGAAGGAAAAAGAATGGAGAGCTGAACAATGTGGAGGACACTGAGTGTCAGATCAGAACCAATCTAAAGTAGTATATTGTGTATCAGCCTTGGAGCACCAGCCTCTTAGCTTACCATACAGCTATTTCTGTACTAGGTACAGTAAAGAACATCTGACTAGAGAATAGTTTCAAGTAGATCGGGCCCCCAGGCAGTGACATAACATTGGACAAAAATTTGTGGGAATTCAGGGGGGATGGGATGCTGGTGGTGGAAGAAGCCCCACAACCTGTGCAGCAACTGCAAGCTGTCCCTTCTCTCCATGCTCCACTCTCCCTGCTGGGAAGGAGGTGCCTCCTCAACTACAACCAGTCATTGCTGTTGCGGCAGTGCTGCCGGGAAAGCTGACTCTGCACTCCAACAGCTGGTGCTCCTGCTGCTGACCAGTCCCTGGGGACAGGACTACTCTTGTCCCCCAAATCTCTACATTTATGGGGAACGTCTCCTATGAATATTACACCCATGGCAGGTGTTACCAGATGTAACGCTAACCACTTCTTTTCAGCATTAAACACACATCAGACATTGTAGACCTAAATGACAGGAGGCAGCCAATCAGCAAGCAGGTGGGCTGGGCAGGTGAGGAATAGAGGGAACCAACCTGGCTCTAAAGCCTGCATTCAGGCATGTCAGTGGCTCTGTGGTACTGGTCCTCTCCTGAAACAACCAGGGCCACTGGTTCAAGGCCTCACATGCAATTACATTAAAGAGAAATTAGTGTTTGCTCCTGTTTTGAATAATATAAAAACATTCTTGGGTCAAAAGAAAATCATTAAGTAAGACAAGTATCTCAAGTAGCCTTTTCTAATGTGGTTGATAATTAGAATTGACTGGTCGCCAGTTGTCTTCATATGTCTGAGAGCACTGCTACGCTACTGTCAAATGTTATTAATCCATACAGACAGCCCATGCTGCCTTGAAAGACAGAGCAGCCCAACTGGAGTCAGAAACATTCACGGGGGTGTAAATCGAGGCTAAACTATGACCCACGAGGGTTTGTACATTGTTGTTTAAAATTAATCTAGTATTCAGCTATGGATAAACCGTGATTCCTAAACTAGTCACTAGGTGGCGAGGGACCTAGTTGTCAGGAAGTGACTTTGAGGAAGGCTTCTTTGGGCTTGAGCAGTACAGCATACACTATAACTGTATTGCAAGATAGAACTGTAAGAAATAGTGTCCCTCTAGGGCTATTTGACAAGCCAGCCAATTGGGTGCCACACAGAGGAGGGATAGCCTAGCATATGTTTTAAATTCTTAGTGGAAGAAAGAGGAACAAGGTGTTCTACAGGATGAAAAAAGATTTTTAAACGGTAAAAGACTATTACTAATGCTCTAAATGATTTATCCCAAAAGGAATGAAGGAGATTCCTATAATGATTCAGACTGTAATCCTACAAAACTCTAGAACTACTCCAGGAAAAGTACTTTGGAGATTGCAGTATCATACTCCAAAGCAATCGCTTTGCAAATCTGAATATTGGTTGTTTGGTGTTTTGTTTTCTTAAAATCTAGCACTTTGATAACTCCCTATCAGTGTGACCCACTGTGGGAACAGTACATGTGCACAGGCAAGAGCCCCATTCACTTAAGTGGGAGTTGTGCCTGCACTAACTACTAGTGCACGTGCTGTCCCAGTGGTGCATCAGCCAGCGTGGTATAGTGACTAAGGTGCTGGACTCGGACTTTGGAAGCCAGGGTTGGAATCTTGCTCTAACCATGAGTTCACTAGGTGGCCTTGAGCAAGTCATAACTTCTCAGCCTCAGTTCCCTGTCTGTAAAATGGGAATATGTGTGCCTGTGTTCCCCTCACCTGTTTCCATCTTAAATTGTAAGCCTACTGGGCAGCGACTGGTGTCTACTAATAACAATTGCAAGGCATAAGATACACTGCTTGTGCTATATAAATGCTAAATAATAATACCCTCATGGGGGGCACTATGGCACCCTTGCTCAGTTCCCTCTCCTGTGCTTCCCCCTGCCCTCACTGCTATCGGTGGTTCCAGTCAACAATGCATACCCTAAAAGCAAAACTGACTCTGTGGCTTCCCAGATGTGAACAAACACAGTCTCCTTGGTGGGGGAGGTATCCTGTGGTAAGGAGAGTATGATACCAAAAGCTCTGCAGTCAGCAGAAATAACTGCTGTTCATTTCAGCAGTAAAACCCAGTCTGTTCCCCTTGCCTCTCCAAAACCATTTTCTATTTTTAACCTCGGGTTTATTGCTGAATGGTAAAAGCAGTAGCAGTAGCAACAGCAGCAGCAGCAGCAGCAGGTAGAATGCAGTGAGAACTGGAATAATACAATTCCTTGCTCTGAGTTGAAATTTTGCTGAAAAATACGAGTGCGATGCAGAAGTAACAGTACATTGGAGCTAAGGTTGCCACCTCTGTATATTTTTCCAGTCCAGTTATGAAAAATACATGTTGCAGGGCCTGCATTGGTACCACAGGTTCCAATGCAGGCCCTTCAACATGTATTTTTCATAACTGGACTGGGAAAATATACATCAGGGGCAACCCTAATTGGAGCAGATTAATAGTTATGGCTTGGGTCTCTTTCTGGCTTCCCCTGCACCAGCTACATTGGGATTTGGGCTTTTTTTATAGGCTACAGTCTAAAACTAGTTGCTCCAAGATAATTTCACTGAAGTGAATGTGACTGCCCTGGAATAAGCAGTTTCAGGATTATGACCTTAAGGCAGGGGTGAACAAAAACCTCAGGCCTGGGGGCCAAATATGGCCCATGGCTAGTTTTGTGTGTGGCCCCTTTCCAGTGTCCGTATCTGACCCCTGGATCCAGTTCCTACCCTCTGAAAACAGAGTTCAGGGTAAGGGAGCAGAGATGAGGACATGTACACAAAGAGAGGGGACAGCTCCATGACACAGATCCATGAACTGGACCCTCCTTTTCCTGTGCCAATGGTTGGCTTTACCACAGGACGACTCCCCCAGCCCTGCTCTTTCTGGAAACTCCACAGTGGCCCCTGTCTTCACCAGAGCAGGGCATAGGGGGCCCACTCCCTCCCAACTGGGTCTCAACCACAACCACCTTTAGTGCCCTGGGGATGGGGCCCCCAAGGGGGAGGGGTCACCAGGGGGCCCACATTTTATCTTTGCCTTGGGTCCTGCAAATTCTAAGACCAGCCCTGCCTGAGCCCACCCCTTAAGCACCTCCATTCCCCACCCCCCCAACTTCTGTGTGGTCCTCGGAGCTTGTACTAACTGTCAAAGTGGCCCCTGGGAGGGAAAAGGTGTCCTTTGCCTGTTCCTGAGGTAAAGAAAATATTGCTTGTGGTCTTAAATTCACATTCTTCCTTGACAAGGAAGGTTTCACTTTTTAAAGCACTGTGGGGGCACTTTGGTTTCAGTGCAGTAAGTGGTCTGAGGAATGCATCCTATTAAATACTTAATTACCTAGACAAAAGGGAAGCTAGTTAAGGCGGGATTCCGAATTATACTCAAATGCTAACATGACAGTAAATTGTATGTTAAGGCAACTTTATTAAATATCAGACCAATCTATACATTTTCTTTTCTCATTCATTAATAATTAAAAAATTATGACAACAGAAATTAAGCTGCATATGTTTGGTATGGTGACTGAACAAGGCTGATACATGATGAGGAATGTTCTGCTGTTCTGTTGTTCTACCCCAGAACCCTGCCCCAGAACCCCTCCCCCTTCCTGAGCATATTTTGCACAAGCTCCTCGTCTTCACCTACAAAGCCCTTCACAACCTCGCTCCGCCCACCTCTCTGCCCTGATCTCCCTCTGAACCCCTGTTCGAGCACTCCGCTCCTCTTCTATACCCTCCCACGCCTCCCCTGCTCCCCCAACTGCCTTCGTCCCTTCTCCCTCGCTGCCCCGCACGCCTGGAACTCCCTCCCTGCCCTCGTCCACCTTGCCCCCACCCTCCACACCTTTAAGTCCCTCTTCAAAACCCACCTCTTCCGCTCCGCCCTTCCTAACTCCTGCTAATCATCCCCACCCCCCGCGGGGGGGCGGAGGGTCCGTCTGGTCCATCTTTATGGGGCGAGTTTCAGGAAGTGACGTCAGCCGATGTGGTGGAGGTCCTGGGGTCTGGAACTCCCTCCCTGCCCTTATCTGCCTTGCCCCCACCCTCCACACCTTCAAGTCCCTCCTCAAAACCCCCCTCTTCCGCTCCGCCCTTCCTAACTCCTGCTAATCATCCCCACCCACGATTATCCCCCACCTGTTATCTGCATACTCCCAATTACTGTAACCAGGCCAAGAACGTGTACCTAAGCTCTCGCATCCTCATGAATGTTGCATCCCTTGTCTCTCCCTCTGTTCCCCCTTCCCTGTCTCCCCTCCCCCTGTCTTTAGATTGTAAGCTCTTGGGCAGGGACCGTGTCTGTCTTCTTTGTAAAGTGCCAGGTACATCGCTGGCGCTATATAAATACTTATAATAATAATAAATAATAATAATAATAAATGAATAACTTCATGTTGGGAATCAATTTTCAATGGAACACATCTGCAGCATAAACTGCGCAGCTTGAAACTACCTTTGAAAAACACATCCCTGGCTTAAATGTACATGTCAAGGGACCCAGTTCTGCAGAGTGGTGAGAACCCTCAATTCCAATTAAAATGAACACGAGAACACTGTAAGGCCAAAAATGTCAAAAGTATAATTTTTCTTTTTCTTTTTTTAAAAATGCAAACCACAGTTAAACTTTTCCCAGCATGCTTCACTCAAGATGTTGACCACAAGAACTTGGGTAATACAAGGTGCCTGATAAATTGAATTCTGCCTTTTAATTTTGTCTGTCCTTCTGCTAGGTTAATCACCCTTAACACCTGGGTGAGTTTGTACTATTTAATTGTCATAGGAGATGCACATGATATGTGCCATCATAGAAAATCACATATACCCTTTCTTTGGAATGAGTTCAGTGCTTAGTTCTTGACATTCCATAAGAATAAGGGTTTTTTTTGTTAATCTTATGTGATTATTTTGTCCCAAATACTGTTTAAATTGTGGAATTGCTAATATTATACCAGCTTCTTGGTGTCTCAGGCAAACTGTGTTTAAATAGAAAGCTTTTTTCCCCTCCAGTCTTGCACAATGGCATAAAATGTCTTTTGGCTAGGTTGCAAGAAGTATCGGGAGAATATTTATGGACAAATTGCTAAATGTCTTCACTTAACTTGAAAAAAGTCCAGTCCTGTAGTCTCCCTAATGCTTAAAACAGATTTTCACTCCAAGTGCAATGCATAGGGGTTTTTTTAATTGTGGAAAAGAAATCGGCTGTATATACATATTTTTCTTTGCATCTGAAAATGAGGCAACAGCAAAAATGTATGTTCGCTTTAAATACTAGAGAAAAGATTAGAGGTAGAGTCGAAAGAGTATTTCTGATGCAGCGTAACTTAATGTAAACTTCCTTAATGTGGGCAAGCAGGAAGCTAGGCATTATAAATGCTAAACTACGGTGGTTCTTCGCAAGCAAAGCATNAGCGGGCATTCTCGGTGGTAGGGCCGCGGCTGTGGAACTCCCTTCCGGAGGAAGCTCGCCTGGCCCCAAGCCTTTTGATATTTCGGCGGAACTGTAAGACCTGGCTGTTTGCCCAGGCCTTTGGGAGGGAGGGGGGTGTGTGATTTTTAATCCCCCACCTGTATATTTATTCTTATACCACCCTGTTTTATTGATATGCTTTATAATTGTATTTTAAATGTTTTAGATGGTTTTTATTGTTGTAAACTGCCCCGAGCTGCTGTGCAGGATGGGGCGGTATAAAAATCTATTAAATAAATAAATAAATAAAATTATCCCCCATCTGTTATCTGCAAACTCCCAATTTACTGTAACCAAGCCAAGAACGTGTACCTGAGTTCTCGCATCCTCATGAATGTTGCATCCCTTGTCTCTCCCTCTGTTCCCCCTTCTCTGTCTCCCCTCCCACTGTCTTTAGGCTGTAAGCTCTCAGACAGGGACCATGTCTATCTTATTCTCTGTAAAGCGCCAGGTACATCGCTGACGCTATATAAAAGCTTATAATAATAATAATAATAATGCTAAATTATACTAGAGGAGCTCAAGACCATCACGTGGTCTATTATTTGAATATGGTGAGCATACACAACCCAGTTGGAACATCGCAAAGCACCTTCTTTACAAGGCAACAACCTTCTGAACACTCACATGGGGAGGAGTTGTTTGTTTACAAAGAGCTTTACCTCCCAGTCCAATGTCCTGGTGTCTCACTGCTGCTGCTACTGCTTCAGCACTACTAGCAGGCAGAGGCAGGGGAGGGATGGGAGGGATGGGGACCCCCCCATGAATTTGGGGGTGCCCTGCACCTGGGCCTTCTCCAGCACAGCCCAGGCATGGGGCTGCCCCCTGCGGGGCCAGACAGCACCCCCCTGGTGCCATTGCCTAGTACCCCCAGCTTTATGCCTGGTTTGCTCAATGGACGCTATGGCCCTAGCATCCCAAAGCCCTGCTACCCCTTGCCACTCCTGCTACCTCCAGTCCCTCGCCAAGCTGGCTGTTGCTCTACCCCCTCTGCTGCTCTGCTGTGAGACAAAGGATTTCCTCTGCTCCAAGCGGGGAGGGGGGACAAAGAAAAGGCAGATGATTGGTGGTCCAACTGCGGGGTTGCCTAAAGGATGGGGCAACAAGCCAGTCAATCATCAATCACACAACACATTGAGTTAAAGGCAGCTAGAAAGTTTTGGTCGTCGACAGGAAGTTTTTGCTCTACTGACTCCCATTGAACAGCATAGGCGCTGTTCAATGAGTTTGCAACCACCTTAACTCTAGAGCCACGACTGTGGCTCTAGAATGTAACCTGCCATAGTTTCTATTGTGAGACTGAACCAGTGGTTATCTCTTCTCAGTATGATCCTCAAAGTGTTGTGCTTGCCTCATTGAGATGGATGGGGTTTGCTCTGGTAGGGTGGTTTAAGGATCGCAGCCTGTGTGTGTGCAGTTTGCTTGTGGGCAGCCCAATCCTCAGAGATCCCATGATACATGCTCTGTTGAAGTGAATAATAAAAGTAAAGTTAAATCACTTGAAATGAGTGAGTCTTATGTCAGTGGAGTGTTTTGAGGACTGGAACCTCTATGTGATATTATTTTCCTCTTAAAGGTAAAGTACATCTTCTGTACATTGTTGTCTTTGTGTCAGCAGCTACCTTTCTTTGGCCTCACCTGCTACAAGAACTTGTTGGCTAAGTTTGGGTGCAATCCTGACTCCATTAAATCAATGGTAAAACTCCCATTGGTTTCTGGGTGGTATTCCGTCTACTAATTCCAAACACCCTCTTCTCCTAAGCAAATAAAATCAGCCAATTGCCTGCCCTGCTGTGATTGCTCATTCCTATGGTCAGAATTCTCTCTCTCTCTCTCTCTCTCTCTCTCCCCCCTGTCAACCAGTAAGTAAAAACATTGTCTCTGAAGCAGAGGTGAGGTCATCCCGATACTGTGTCAGGCTGGGAGTCTGAATGGGCCGGTTATGTCAGCCAGTTAATAACTTGACTTTTGTCATTTATTTGCCATTCATCCAGAAGACTCCAAAAGTGCTTTCCATACTTTACAAACAGATTACAAATGCTCTCAGAAGGGATCACTTTACACACCACTGAAATCCAGTCACCTCTAGGGGTCAAAGAAGAATACACTAGCCAATTGGAACCAACAGGGTAATTTAATGTAATAGCCTGGCGATGTGTTGGAACTGGGCCAGGACAGTGAGCTTTGCTATGGCTGCAAAAAGAACCAGGGATCTTTAATGAGCTCCAATTTCAGGGCCTTCCCTTCTAGAAACATTGTGCTCTCTGACACTGCACTCAGGTACTGAGTCAACTCAGTATAGCTCAGGAGGCTAGTTTAGAGAAGAGGAGTTAATATTAGGGCAGAAACTAACATTAGATTCAAATACTGGCTTTGACAAAGTTGGTATATTCATATCTAGTGTGACAATGCAGATGCAAAGTGTTATTCATTTTCTGTTTCATTTGTGGGAATAAGTATTTTTAGTCATTTCACTTCAGTAACTTCATTTATTTGGTAACATCGTTTCAATATTTCTGTAACTTTGTTTACTCAGTAATTTTGTTATGGTAACTTTGGTAATTTAGGTAACCTTGGAATTTTGGTTACTTTAGCAGTACTGCCTTGTGCTATTGCACTCCATAAAATTGTGCAACTGTGCTACTTCACTATTAGCTGTATTGCTGTTAGTACAATAACTCTGTTGCACAACTGTATGGTGCGCAATAGAGATAAAAAGTAAAGCCCAAGTAACCAAAACACTGAAAAGAAGTTACCAAAATGAAGTTATTGAATAAACAACGGGTGATTTCAGACGTTACGTCCGGCAGCATTGACCCTGGGCTGTGGGGTGGTTTGGACCACGGACGGGGGTGAAGGGGTGCGCCAACAGATGTTCGGCCCTTTGCCCCCGGCCGTGGGGACCGCCGAACCACGGCCCAGGGTCAATGCTGCCGGCCGTCACGTCTGTTGTGCAAACCCCCCCGGAGGGGCAGAGCCACGCGACGTAGCGTGCGGCCGCACGGCCCCGCCCCCTGTGCTCCCTGGCAGCCCGCCCTCCCTGAGACAGGCAGCCACAGCGACCTATCTGGCTGCTGCCACTGCCCGCCACCTGCTGCCAGGACTCCGGAACGTGGTGAAGGTAAGCTAACAGATGTTACTTTTCCTTCACCGCGTTCCAGATTCCCCCTAACCACGCTTCGTTTGCCGCCGTGGTGCGGGAGAACAAAGCGTGGTTAGGTTCACTGCGGGGGGTGGTTGACTGAGGTGAACATCTGGATGTGTGCAAACAGATGTTCACCTCCGTTCACGCCCCCGACCCGCAGTTGACTGAGGTGATTTCAGACAATGTAACGTCTGAAATCACCCAAAGTTACTGAAGTTATTGAAGCAAAATAACTAAATTCATGAATATGCATATATCATATCATTAGTTAATATTTTGTCATTCATTTGTTCATCTAAAGGAATATCCAAATAATCTCTGAGAATTTTAGATGGCCTAGTTATCTTATCCCTAATGAATCCATGGGTTGTATTTAAATATTAATTTTATGAATTTGTTGTGGCTGTGAAACTCTCAGTCTGACATTTCACAGTTCATTATCCACTTCTTCGTTGACTTTGGGTGAAAACAGACATGCACCTTAACTCTGCTTTAACCCTGCTTTAACCCTACAATGCAGCCCTGCAACACACATAAGAAATGTTAAAGCGGTGTTACGTGCATGTCTGTTTCATCCTTTGTGTTTCACTGCTTGTCTCCTTCATTATTTGGGAGTCTCTTATTTGCTGCTTTGTTATTCAGTATCTTGGTAATTTGGGACATCTTTTTTCAGTACTGCAGGTCAGGGCTTTGGTATTCTGCGCTCCTGTGCTATGTGGCACAAGTCGCCCAATCAGAACTTGCAAAAATGCAAAAATGACCACGTAGTATGCATATAACAAATACAAAATGGAAACATTAAAGACATAAAGCCTTTGGAAAACAAATTGAGGAACATATGAAGTCAAACCACATACTGTATGTACCCTATACTCATGGCTTAATATTTGCCCTGGCATGTCTTCCAGACCCTGCCACTGCTGCTAATCTGCAAGACCCCACCCACAGCTGGATAAAGTCTGATGGGGGATGGGGCATGGGGCTGATGCCATTGACTGACTTCAGGCAGCATGCAGCATGGGTGAGGCAGTACGGTTGTGGTGGTGGCACCAGGACCAGGTGGGCATGGGCTGAGATCAGAAGCCCCCAAGCCCCCAAACTCTGCTACCCTAGGCAGGTGCCTACGTTGCTGCCCCTGAGTCCAGTCCTGGCTGACATCAAACACCCACACTGTTCAACAGCAGCATCTTTCCAACCGTCGTAAGAAACCCCAGACTCAAACTCAGCCCCTGTCTCTCCTTGGCAGGTGTGAGACTGAGGCTGCCGCGGATGGGCAGGGAGAGGGCTGCTACTGCTGCTCATCAGCTGTTTTGCAGGGAGAGTTCTTTGCTACTGAACAACTGATTGGTGTCAGCAGTGTCAGTCTCCAGCCCCAACCGCCATCAAGCCTAAGCACTAACTAGGACTGGCAAAGTAGGGACAGGAGGCAGGAGGGTGGGTGGGTGGAGTAGGGATGGGCGAACACGGTTCAGCAGTTCGGAGTTCGGCCCGAACTCAGCCTGTTCGGATGACTGAACTCGAACCCAAACCCGAACGCGAACATACCGAACAAACCGAACACCGAACGGCGAAATGGCCGAACAGTTCGGTCAGTTTGGATTGTGTTTGGATGAGTTCGGGTGGCAAAAAAAGGTTCACTGGAAGGTCAAACATTACAGGGAGGTGTCAGTCACTGAGGAGCAGACTTCCAGGCACCAGGGGTGGAGAGGCTTGCAAGAAACAAAACTAATTATCTGCCTCCCCCCTTCCCAACACCTTCTGAGCTAGTCACTGTTCCTGAACAGCAGGCG
>QEPC01009759.1:195770-247265 GCA_003113815.1 Sphenodon punctatus
CCACTCCACTCCCGGCAACTCCTAAGGGCGACTCCCAAGGGATATAGCCCTTAGACTCTCGCCCTTTGGCTCGCGCTCGTGGCTCGCGCTCACAGTTTAGCATAAGCTCTTATGTCCTTGTAGGCTAGAAGGTCCCGCCTCCGTTCCCCGGCATCCGCAGCGAGTCCCGTCAAGCAGGTGAGTGAGATCAATGACGGTGGCTGGGCAGCAGCTCTGCCTTCCGAGCCCTGCTCTCCCCACGCCTCCTAGGCGGGTGATGCATTATCCCAATAGAAGTTGGCGGACTTAGGTTTGAGGGAGATTAACTCATGATTTTCAGCTGATAATATTCACTGCCTGGTTCTTTTCTTTTCTGTAATCTTAGGAAGCACTATGTAGTATTATTTTGTATTTTATAAATGTATTCATGTATATGTATTTATATGTTGTTTGTCTGGGCCACGGCGAGAGCCAGAGCTGTCAATAAACTACTACTACTACTACTACAAGAGAACATAAAATAATGAATACTTCCCTGTTCGGAAATAGAAGTAATGTACTAAACATGTATATTCTGTTCATATGTAATATGGATGTTTGAAGTTGAAATAAATAAATAAATATATATTTTTTAAAAAAGGGTCTGACATCTCTTCCAGAAATGAACAGGCATGGGCTTAGGTGGACCTCCAAGGGGAGGGAGTTCCATAATTGTGGGGCAGCCACCATGAACACGTCTCTGCGTGCCCTTGTAAAAACTTAATGGGCAGATGGTATTTGCAAGAGGGGACTCCCAGTCAACCTTAGAGGCTGCAATGGAACATAAGGGAAGAGGTGGTTTTTCAGATACCTGGGGCCCAAGCCATTTAGGGTTTTATAGGTCAAAACCAGCACCTTGAATTGTGCCAGGAAAGCTATTGGCAGCCAGTACAGACTCTGGAGCGCTGGTATAATGTGTTGACCCGCCCCCGACAGAAGGCAGGCTGCCATGTTCTGCACCAGCTGCAGCTTCCGAACAGTCATCAAAGGCAGCTCCATGTACAGTGCATTTTAGTAGTCTAGCCTCGAGGTTATGAAGACATGGACAATGGTGACCAAATCTGATAAAATAGGATTTTTCACACTTGCCTTCAACAAACACTTTGGTTTGCGGAACTTTTGAAAACAGCTTGTTGCAAGTCCTAAACAGCTGACAAGGTGTCATATGGTTTTCTTCCTTTTAGCCCATTGGAAGATTTATGTTACCAAACAACACAGTGCAAACTGTAGTACAGCAAATTTGAAATTTGGACGGTGTTGCCTAATTACCTAAGCCAGATGTTACTGTTTTTATAATTATTTTTTCCACAAGATGACTGAGGCAAGTGACAACACTGTAAACAGACAATTTTGCAATACAATATGTAATTCAAAATTGTTTTAGGCAAGTATATTATAGCATTCAAGCTAAACAACTCTTTGTGTTTCAAATAAATCAAGATTGCTCAATTGTTTGTGTAACATGTCAGTGAATGTCGATTTGGCATATATTTATGCTACTAAATAAAGGAACCAGTGGACTATTGATGGATTTGGTCCTGGGAGTACAGGGTTCAAATCCCATCTTGACCCTGAGTAGTCCTTAGGCAAATTATTCTCTCTCAGTTCCCAGTCTTTAAAATGGAAATAATAATGACTTACCTTACAGGGTTGTTGCAAGGGTGAACTAAACAAGGACAGTAAAGCACTTTGGAACACTGAAATTGCTATAGAAATTATTAATAATATGTAGAATAAAAGCCAAAGACTGAGGTGAAGAAACCAAAATCTTCTTTCTTTCTTTCTATTGCCTTCTTGAGACAAAGAGTTTTCTATCTAGTATAGAGATGTCAGTGACTACAGTTACTTTGGGCTTATTTCTCTAAGTGCAAGGGAGGAAGATATAGGAGAGACACAGAAGATAAAGGCAATGATGTATGTAGACCTAGCAGCAGTTCTGAGACACATGAGATGTGATTACAGGGGGGTCACGTTTGATGTGAGTTGTAGAGGTTTTCCTGCCACTTCTTTGCAAGTCTTTCTCAAGCAAGCTGGTCTGCATGGTAACCTTGGAAGGGATGCTGGCTGGGCTGCAGGGAATGCATCCATGTGGATTTGGTAGATGTTTGCAAACCGCACTTTGCAGACATTTGATGCAGACTCACCACTCTTGAGAAACATTCCTCTCTGCCTTCATAAGTGACAATTACTAGGCCCAGAGCGGAAAGAAGTCTATTTCTACTCCTCGATATGAGAGAAAGAGAGGGATTCTATCTGTTGACATGTTCATTGTCTACTCATAGTCCATAGTGAGAGGCAAAGTACAGGAAGGGATACATAACACCCAGGCAGTGACTGAGAGAGGCACAGAACTCAATATAGCAGCAACAGTACAGGCAGGGCAGAAGGAACCCCTGGATGCAGGGGTGTAGCAAGGTTAAGAAGGGCCCAGGCTCAAGCCTCAGTTATGGGCCCCTCATGTGCGTGCGTGCAAAACACATGCGCACTCCGAAAACCCAAAGTGGGTGGAGCTTAAGGGATGGGGAGGGGCTTAAGGGATGGGGCGGGGCCTGCTGACAGCTTCTAAATATACAACATTCAGCAGCTAGGAGTTATAACTGTGGTCATAGACAAGCATGGCCTCCCAATGTTTCCCACCAACCCAGCCAAGCATCTACCACCACTCCGCAGGAGTGGTTCCACTGCAGGAGCAGCCGGGCGGGCAGTGAGGCAGGCACAGAGAGAGTGACTGCGTCCACTGCCTTACTGGGGGAGGGGAGTGAGCTTAGCTAGTCTGGCCTCCAGGGCCTGTTGCTTCTTGCTGCCGGTGTTGCCTGTGCCTTATGCGCATGCGGTGCGAACGGTCCAGAGGTGCTTCTATCAAACACACCAGACACCCAAAATGCAGCTAGCTTATTAAGTGCATTATGGCATGAAAATATATATCTATATCTATACATAACCAGTTCAGTTGTGCCCCACAATCAGTTCATGTTGTCCCCACCCAATAACCAGTTCATTTGTGCCCCTGCCCCCATATAATCAATTCCACACTGATTCACCAGTTCAGTTGTGCCCCCATAATCAGTTCACGCTGCCCCCACCCATAACCATTTAATTTGTGCCCACGGGGCAGTGTGAATTGATTATATGGGGGGCGCAAATGAACTGGTTATGGGGTGCGGGTTTAAAGACAGTATTTCTGTTAGCAATAACTTAATTAAGAAAAGTTAGTGAAATAGCAGCCATAATAATCTCAGAACCATATTTTCAGATTTATTTTCCAAGATAGAATATATATTGCTTTACATCCTAAATTCCTACCTAAGATAGTATAAGTAAGACAGTTGTGAGAATATGGCCCTTTTTACACAGGCCTCCCCCACCCATGAACATGCAGATTTCTGTGTGTTCATGGGTGGGGGAGCCCCGTGTGAACAATGTGGTGCACACACCCATGGTGTGTGGGGGTGCATGCATGCCTGCCTAATACGCTTCCCCACTCACCCCCCCACACTTGTCCCCACGCATGGAGCAACCGAGGGAAATGACAGTTACTCCGTGGGTGTGGATGAGTGGGGGGTGAGTGGGGATGCATGTGCAGCCATGTGCATGCCCTGTCCATGCACTGGCGTGCCCATGGACCTCCCCTACTCGGCGGAGCCATGTAAAAATAGCATGTGAGGAGCCACTCAAAGATGAACAGAAGGTTGCTACCTTGTAAACAAGGTCCTTTGAGATGGCTCGGAACATTCTCACAACACCCACCCTTCCATTCTCACAACACCCACCCTTTTTCTTATATTTCTAGAAAGGGTTGGAAGAACTGTCATTTTGAGGGGGAGAGTGCTTTTTATACTAGAGGAGCTCGAGACCATCATATGGTCTATTATTTGAATAGGGTCAGTGTGCACAACCCAGTTGTGAGAATGTTAGACACCATCTCGAAGAACCTTCTTTACAAGGTAGCAACCTTCTGATCAGCACATGGGCAGGAGCCGGTGCAGATCTGCCGGGCTCTTTTCCCAGCAGCCGGCTCCTCTGCCCTCCCACCTCCCTCACCCCTCCCACTGCCACCACCGCCGCTGCAGGTGTGGGGGCTGGCCCTGCCTACGACCCCCCTGCAAGACAGGGCCCGGGTGCAAATGTGCCCCCCTCCCACGCCACGGAAACTATGCCACTGCTTGGATGCAACTTTCCTCTGAGGAAAGTCCATGTGCCCAATGGAAGAAGCAGGTGGAATGGATTGCTTGGATGGGTGAGTCCTACATGAAGGATTTTCCACCTGGGAACTAAAACTCCACAGATGTTTTCCACACTCATCCATATCCATTTGCTTGATTGCTAAAGAGAGATATATGGGGCTTGTGGAGTTATTTTCATTTGCTTGGAATTATTATGAATGCATTTTGGTTTGCATTCCCCTTAAAATTATAGAATTGTAGAATTGGAAGTAATCTCAGGAGCCATCTAGTCAACCCTTCACTCCAGGGAAGAATACCTAGAGCAGCATAGTTAGATGCTTGCCTAGCTGGTTTTGAAAACAATAAATATCCAAGGAAGGAGATTCCACAAACTCCGTAAGGCAACTGATTCCATTGCTCAGCTGTCTTATAATTCAGAAGTTTCTCTTAACATTTAACTTGAATCTACCTAGCTCCAGTTTTTTCTATCTTCTGTATTGGAGGAGAACAACTCATCTCTATCTTTTTGTGGCAACCTTTTAGATAGTTGGAAACTACAATAATGTCCCCCCTTATTCTTCTTTTCCCTAGGCTAAGCTTTCCCCATTAGACTCTCTGTGGTACTGGTTGGTATCTGATTGCCACCCCATTCAGGTAGACAACATCCTGGAATGTCGACTTCCAGTACCGATTTTTCAACTTCCATACTGAATTTTTTACTTCCAACACTTATTTATTTTTTTGTCCTGGAAAGTTGACTTCTAGTCCCAGAAAGTCAAATTCCGGTCCTGAATTTTCAAATTCTGGTCCCATTTTTTTAAAATTTCCATCCTGAGTTTTTGGTTTTCCATTCTTATATACTGATTAGTAACTTGGAAATTTAAAAATTGGTACCTGAAAATGTGGGCATTGCCCATGGGTACTAAATTAAGTACCCATCTCATCTCTAACCCCAGCCCTTGCTGCTACCATTGTCAGCTAGTGGGAAAAAGTATCAAAATCTACTATAACATCTTAAAAACAAAGATGCAATCTTGGACATGAAAACACATTGCCCTTATTGGCCTCTTGAAATGATTTATTAGAGAGAAACTTAATGATAGAAACATCTCAGAGGGAAGGGTCAGTGTGAAGTTGCAAGAAAATAAAAACTGCAGTAATTGGGAGCAGGACCGGCTCCAGGCATATGCCACATGTGCAGCTGCACATGGTCCCACGGCCAGCTGGGGTCTCGCGCTTGCCTGTTTGGGAGGCAGGCTGCAGCCAGCTTCTCCCCCAATAAGTTCTTCTGTCTCCCCTCCTTGGCTCTGGTCCCCATCCCTCACCTGCCTCTAACCTGCCTCCAACCTGCCTCTGCCTCCAACCCTTCTTTCTAACCTTTTCTAGGAATATAAGGAAAAAAATCCATGCGGGGCTGGAAGGGTGGGTGTTGTGAGAACATTCGGAGCCATCTCAAAGAACCTTGTTTACAAGGTAGCAACCGTCTGTTCTTCGAGTGGCTCCTCACAGACCATTTTTACATGGACTCCGCCAGGTGGAGAGTCCATGGGCATGCCAGTGCGTGGGTGGAGCATGCACATGGCCGCACACGCATTCTCACTCACCCCCCCACTCATCCACACCCATGGAGTAACTGCTGTTTCCCCCCGTTGCTCCGTGCATGGGAACAAGTGGGGGGTGAGTGGGGATGCATGTTAGGCAGTCATGCATGCACCCCCACTCACCATGGGCACGTGAATCGCGTAATTCACATAGGGCTCCCCCACCCATGAACATGCAGAAATCTGCGTGTTCATGGGTGGGAGAGGGCCGTGTAAAAAAGGCCGCATTCTCACAACTGTCTTACTTATATTACCTTAGGTAGGAATTCAGGATGTAAAGCAATATCTATTCTATCTTACAAAATCTGCAAATATGGTTCTGAGATTATTATGGCTGCTATTTCACTAACTCTTCTTAATGAAGTTATTGCTAACTGGAATATGGTCTTTAAACATGCACCCCATAACCAGTTCATTTGCGCCCCCATATAATCAATTCACACTGCCCCGGGTGCACAACTTAAACAGTTATGGGTGGGGGGCAGTGTAAATTGATTATATGAGGGACGGGGGCGCAGATGAACTGGTTATGGGGTGGGGGCAGCGTGAACTGATTATGGGGGCACAACTGAACTGGTTATATAGATATTTCTCTTTTCATGGCATAATGTGCTTAATAGGCTGACTGCATTTTGGGTGTCATGTGTGTTTGATAGCAGCACCTCTGGACTGGTCACACCATGTGCGTGCACAAGACACAGGTGGCACCGGCAGCAAGAAGCAACAGGCCCTGGAGGCCAGGCTGGCTAAGCTCACCCCCCTCCCCCAGTAAGGCAGCAGACGCAGTCAGTCTCTCTGTGCCTGCCTCACTGCCTGCCCGGCTGCCCCTGCAGTGGAACCACTCCTGGGGAGTGGTGGTAGACATTCGGCTGAGGAGGTGTGTGTAGGGGGGAAGCATTGGGAGGTCATGCTTGTCTATGGCTGCTCGGAGGGGTGGAGAATGGGAATCCTTCCTGTCCAGAGGGAGTAAATTGTATGTAAATTTGCACATTTGCATATTTAGGTTGAACCTAATTATGCAAATTAGGCCCCGCACCAAGATTTCGCACATGGCCTCACAAACCCTTGGGCCAACCATGATTGAGAGAGGTTACATGGCAAGTGTCTGAAGATAATTATACTATTTTGTCACAACACATTGTTAGAGTGACTTGAAACCTGTGATCTGAACTGGGGGGTTTCACAGGTCTGCATTTTTAAGTGTTACAGGCATGCAATATTTTTCAATGAATTGAAGTTGAGAGGGATGGACATTCTGGGTTAAATCCTGATCAGGTGTAAATCACAGTAGCTCCCATTGTCCCAAAGTTCCTTTTCTTCTTTAATGATCCAAGACTGACTTTTCAAGCCACCTGTAAAATCCTCTTATTCAGTGTCACAGATGAGCTGCATGTAACAAACGGCAAACCGTCCTGTGCCACTGACCAGCTCTGGGCAGGCTGTGTATGCAGAATGGTGACTGGTGCAGGCAGCAGTAATGAAGAGAGCTTGTCAGCCTCCCAGAATAATACTGCTGCACTGTGATTTATTATTATTATGGAATTACTGCATGATGAATGCACAAAAGGGCATCGTGACCCAACCCCCACCTTTCCCTTACCTTCGTTAATATCTTTAAGATGCCTTTGTTTCTGTAATGGAGGCCGGCTGCGCATATCCATGATCAAAAACAGTCGTCTTTTGATGGTGCCCTCAAAGGCTTCTTTTTATATCACTGATTTTAATATGTGAAAAGGGCACTTTGGCTTTCTTAATAAAATGAATGTCGATGAGAAATGCTTTCTTCAGACAGTTCCTCTGGCTAACCTGGGGTCCCTGCAGACTTGGCCGGCTTCCCGGACCACCTCGCCAAGCCCGATATTAGCTGCTATATTGATGCAGCTCCCATTTCCAAACCATCTTCATTTGTCCTTCTTTAATATCCTGCCAAACCACATGTACCTGCTAGTGAAAGAGCCTCTGTCATTTTGGGATCACTCCCTAAAAGTACCCAGAGATAATGAACCAGCTAATCATTTTGATTAGCCATTATCTATTTGTGTAGAATCACTTTTTTTGGTAAATGACAGGAGGAGCATTATTTGCCTATGAATGGAGGAATAAACCCTTGTGCAAATACTTCTGTGGGTGGCATTATCCCTGCAGAGCCCATTTTGCATATTAAAGTCAGCAAAATAAGACATACAGTGGGTACTGACTTTGTTTCTAGGGAGCAGCAGGTCTATTCATTGCCCAAGCCTAATCCTTGCTTTCAGTTTAGATTGTGACCTACCCAATAAAGTGTAGAAACCCTGGATTTATTATGAAATATCCATCGATTGCATGTGCTCTTTGTGGGTTGTGCATGCTTCCCAGGGCCCAAATAGTTTCGATCAGGAATTTTTATTGGAAAGAGAAGGCCAGGCTGGAACTATTAACCTGAGTGAGTTCAGACATATCCACTCCCCCACCCCCAACCATCCCCAACTTGAGACAAGAGGCCAGAGTCTGCTTCCATTATGCTGGGGTAAATCATGAGATAAATGGTCACATTGATCAGGAAATAAAGGCATAGATGACTGATGAATGGAAAACTTGATGATGGAATGCAAAAATGATACAGGCCACATGGGGCAATAACGGTCATTGTTGTAGTTAGGATGGACAGAAATCAATGCCTGTGCTAACTGCTAGCATGGGTCCCCCCCCCTCAAGAGTTTCCCTCAGAAACCTCAGACTGCACAGCTGACTGCTGGTGCAGTGTGTCTCTCCAGTGGGACAGGCTGGAAACCACCACATCAGTGTAGCAAACAGCCCAGCGTGGGCAAAACTGTGTGAAAGGGGGTCTGTCAGAAGAGAGTTTTTCCCAGGCGAGCCTCAAAGTTAGGCAATGGGCTATCTGAAATGGGCACAATTTGTATAGCACATGTTAATTTATGCAAATTTGGGGGAGCAGGGGCAGAGTATGGGCGTCCCACTTTGACATTTTAAAATGGGAGCAGGGTGGGGGGAAAGAGATAGGTCTGCAGGAGGCTTTGCTTTCAGGGCACGCCACACACACCTGAGCAGCTGCTTCCTTACCACGTGCCGATAGACTGGAGGTGCGAATAGAAACATTTCCAAACCATGTTACTTGGGCTGCTAAGGGTGGAGAGGTGCCTGGGAACAGCTGAAAAATCTCTGGGCTATAATATAAAATAAGGAACTCAGTCTAATTTTTTTTACTGAAGGGAAAGCAGCCACTGGCTGCTGCTCAGCTGCTTTTTGATTTTCTACTCTAATGGCAATTATCTCAGTGAAACAGCCATGCCCCCCTTCCCGCCTTGCATCTGTCCTCAGCACCAAAACAAAGAGGAAACTGGTGCCTGCTTGTTTTACACAGCTTGACCCCTGCCTGTGATTTTTATGATTTGTGTGCCAGTGAAAGGCAAAGAAAGAAAGGGGTTGGGGAGAGCAAGAGCACAAGGAAGACAAGGAGAAAAGCTTAATTTTTCTCCAAGCTGCCCCAGAACTGACCGCAACTGAGCCAAGACTGATTTGTAGCCATCGAGTAAGCTAACACAAAAGCATCAGAAAAAAAGCACAAAAGGCTTCTCCTTCCAGACTGACAGCTTGTTAGGGCCATTATTAATACAAGTTCAGCTTAAACGACAGGGTCACCTATATGATGCTGTTTGGACTGCTTGCCTAGGTCCCACAGCATCTTGTAACATTTTTTGTTTTGAATGTTTCAGTCAACAAGTTGCCCACATTTGTCCTCAGTCATCTGAATCTATACGTTCTGCTTGCATTCATTGTTGGCTTAAAGGGCACCATGCACCATTGTCACCCACATGTTCTCAGTGAATTGAGAATTAACTGGGAAGGAAAGAACCTTTATGTACCTGGAGTTTAAAAGTTAAATTTCACAATCAAGGGAGATAATTACGTTTCATGTGGCAAGGGATTACATGGGAATTATTACATTTATTTATCACTTAGTGGAGCTTTTCAGATATATAATATGACAGGCTCTTCCCAAAAGGCTTTTTACAGTCCAAAAGCCTGATTCAGCAATCCGCAATGTGTAGAGGAACAGTGGTCCCTGAGCAGATCGCAGCCTTGCACCAGCCCAGAAGTCCACCTGGGCATTATGAACTGTACAGACCATGTAATTTCCAAAGCCATTTGAAGACAAGGAAACCTAGTTTATCTTCCTTTCCATTTCTGATTGGTCTGTGGCAGGGCCCCACTTGACTGTGGGGTAAGTGTATGCAGGATCAGGCCCAAAGTCTGATGTCACTCAAGGGGATCCATATCGACAGAGTTTATTCTTTACAGGCTCTACTCAGACCAGGCACCAAACCTCTGGCCTGTTGTAGTACATCAGCTACAGTCCATAACGTAGGCCAAGGCACTGGCTAGTCAGAAGACATTCCAGTGGCTGGCTATCAACAATTCACCTCTAGGCTCCAAGGTCTCCTTCCTTCAGGACATCCAGGTCAGCATCCTTCCAGGTAGCCTTTCAGGAGATGTGTTCACCTGAGTGGTCAGGAACAAATTGCTCTCTTCCGCTTGGCTTTCTCTGTTTTATGTAGCTAACTCCACCCACCAACTTCCTCTTCCTGTTGGTGGCCATTTTAGGTAGTCCTCTTCAGAGCAGGCGCCATCTTAGGGCCCTCTTAAAGGCACATTAAGCTTACTGTGGCACCACACTGCCACACACCTCCCCCTTTAACCAAGATGGTCCCAAAGGGGTCAACTTACTACATTTCCCATCAGGTTTCAACATCATTAACACAGTCTCCAACAATCACATTGCTTTCATGTGTCCTTGGGTCTAATACCTAGGCCCTGCTTATCTGCGGGACCGCCTCACTCCCCATGTGCCCGTGCCGTGCGACCCTTGAGATCGTCCGTGGGAGCCTTTTTGGAGGTTCCCTGGGTGAGGCGGGTGGCCACCGATGTTAGATCTTTTTTGGTGGTCACCCCTGTGCTGTGGAATTCGCTCCCGGAGGAGGCTTGGTTGGCTCCCACTCTCCTGCTGTTTCGGCATATATGTAAGACCTGGCTGTTCCGTCAAGCTTTTGGTGAGGGGTAGGGGTGGAGTGGGGGTGGGGATGGGGACTTTCCCCACATATTGGGGTATTTTTAAATTGAAATTGTAAATTGTTTTAAAATTTTATATTGTTTTAATGTTTTAATGAATGTTGTTTGCCGCCCCAGGCTGCCCTGTGGGCAGGAGGGGCGGGATATAAATTTTAAATAAAATAAACTAAAAAATAAAAATAAACTAGGGCTTTACCACCCTCCTGGCCTCCACATCACCTCTTTTAGCCAAGCCTGTTCCACCAGGTATTATTTTGTCAGTGCTACCTGCAGCTCATATATTTTTAGGCAGACCTACCTTCAGCTCAATATTTTCATTGCCTTCTTCATGGGAGGAAGTCCTCCACCCTGCTTACATGATTGCAGTCACCCCTCTCGTGGTTGAGAGGCCGGCCCACCCAACCACTCCCCCTGAACCCTTAAGACCTCAGGTCAGTACCACATACAAAATATGAATAGTACTATCCCCTTCCCAGGGGTTACATTGCCACATTTCTCCTATCGGGGAGGAATCCTCCACTTGATGCATAATATTATATAAGCTACCATCAGCTTAATTACTCACCATTAGCAATATCTGATGGTGGGATTTTCCACATCATTCAGATCCTTCTGTATAGCTTCCTTCAGCCACCAATATATCCTCCTTGCCAGGGAGGAAATCTTCCTTCTGGCTCACATGCTAATATAGGCTTCCTTCAGCCATTGCATTAATTTCAATAACTAGGTTTCTTTCATCCTTATATAATATCTTAGCTTGAGTAACTAGAGCTTTATGTAGGTCACACCTTTTACCATTTACCTTTATGCACCAAGTAGAGCTTCCTGCAGCTCAAACCTCTCTTCTACTTCCTGTTGGGGTGGGAAGCAGACCCACCCTTTCTTTCTATACCTCCCAGGCCTGGAACCCTTAGAGCAGGACTACTCCTGAAATACTCTCCCAGTCACTATAATATCATTACCACATTTCCCCAGGGCTGTCATTTGCACTTAGCTTCTTTAAGTTTCCAACATCACCATGCCAGCTATGGCCATGGTCCCCTCCCCTTTAAGGAGGATTTCTCCTTCCTAAGTTCTTCTGGCTTTTCTACTTAAATAGGAGGCTTGTTTCTCTCAGGGATTTAATGCCTTTTACCTCTTTTCTTTTTTTTATTTAGCTTCCTGTTTCTGGGTATCACCAACTCCCATACCCTGCCACTGACACTCCATGCATCCCTTTGGCCTCTTTTCATACCCCTCTAAATAAGGTCCCCAATCAGTTCTGCAGAACCCACAGGTCTCTGGTGGCAGGGCCAGCACCTCTTCTAGGGAAAGGTCTGGAATCTTCCATACCTCTTTCTCCTAGAAACACAGGCCTGCCTGATGTCCATTGCATTTCTTCTTTTTCTTCTGTATTTACAGCCCTTTGGTAACCTTCTTTATTATCTGATTATTAGGACAGATATCCTGCGTCACTCCACTGGTTAACCCCAGCTTGCCCAAACCCTCAAAAAATGATGCCTTCACCAAGTTGTTTCCCAGTCATTCCAGTCTGGGAACCCTTTTCCTGATTTTCTGTTTCCCAAACTGCCTGTACCCCAGAATTTAGGTGCTTAGCCTTTTAAACCCCTGTTGTCTGGGTAGCTGTATTAGCTAATCCCCAGGTATGCACTCATGGGTCTCTACCGACTTACTTAGGGCTACAGTTTGTACACAAGCCTCCAATCTCTTTACCCTGGGACTTGTATTCACTTGGTTTCCACTGTTTTCACCTGCTTTGACTGAGGTTCCTGGCTGAGATCCTCTTGGCAGTCAAAATCTACAGTCTGGAGCTTCTCACCACTTTGTAGCCTATTTACAATCCCAGCTAGTGTGATCTGGGCTTCTTTCTCCATTACCACAAGTGTGACCAATGGCTTGGTCTGAGCCTCCTGCCCAAGTCCCTGTCTTTCCACCTGGGTTCCTCTATGGTTTGAAGTAGGCCTTCCCAATCTGTGTAGCTTTATTGCAGAGTGTAGCTTTATTGCAGAGTGGTTCTCTTTTCTTTTCCCTCAAAGCTCTTTCCCATTTTTCTATCTCCTTCCATAGCTCTCTAATTCTCTCTTTCAGGAATTCATTCTCTTCCCTTGGAGCTTTATTCTCTTTCCTCATTATTATTATACCTTGAGCTACTTCATCCAGGTGTTTCTTAGTTAACTCAGTCTGAGTATTTTGCTCCCTTACCCCCCCCCCAACTTTTCCTTTCTCTGTTTGGGGTTTCTTTCTATCTGGGCAATCTAGCTTCAGATGCCCCCCCTTTTTTACAAGCCCAGCAAGTTCTTTTCCTTACTGGATTTTGCACCTATGTTTCCCAGCTTGTTTTCCCACAGGTGACCACATTACCTTCCTTTTTACCCTCAATCCTTTTCTGCACAGCAATTACTTTTTAAATGAACCAGCTTTTTACAACCCCAACAGGTCTTTCCCAAGGCTGGCTTCATTGCATTGACCTTTTTAAAGTCTTGGCCTCTGGCCCTATACCTGGCCCCTCTCTGGCTTCCCAGAGTCCATTTCTTTAAGGGACAACACCTCCATAGATGTTCTCCTTGTCCACACCCATAATGTAGTCTCAGGGACTTTGTTCTGGGGCAATGCCTCTCCATTATCAAGGGGAAATATCTATACAAATGTCCCCATTGCCCACAACAGTAATGGTTCCTTGGGGCTCCCCAACTGGAAGTACCCAAGTACCCGATTTTCCATGCTGTCTGTTTCCTCAGATGTTGGCATGCTCTCCTGGACTGCTCTGTCTGGGTCTGCTGCCTCTGTTGCTGCTCCAACTCTATCCAGTTCCAAGGGACATCTGCTAGTTTGTGTTCAGGGTGCAATCCTCCTACCGCCATCTTATTTCTTACCACCGGGATCCACATCCTGCTGTGGGGTCAGGGTGAACCTCCAGGCTTCATCCATGCTTGAGCTTCTTGTCCTGGTGAGCTCCTTTTCCCAGTCCTCACTGTTCTGTTGTCTCACTCCTCTACTGGGTAGAATCCTCCACAACGCAATCCTCCCCTGTGCAGAATCTTATGGCCTTGGGGAGTATAGCAACTAGAGTGCCCGCATTCTCCACCACTTTGTGACAGGGCTCCACTTGACCATAGGTGAAGTGTATGCAGGATCAGGCACAAAGTATAATGTCACTCAAGGGGATCCACATTCTCTCTGTTTCCAGTCCTCACTGTTTTGCTCTAGAGGTTTAGACATTAGAATAATTTTAATTTAGTTTTAAAAGAAAAGTCTGAGGCTATTGCAGAAAGAACGTACCTCCATGCTGGTCAGAGGCAGACATCTGGAGTCCCTTGGAATTTCCCCAGAACTATCATGATACACACACACAAAGGGTGCTTCATGTGTAAAAGAAACCTCTTTGCTGCCAACTACCCTGATGATCACCCTTGCATCAAGGACCATTGTGGGGGGAGATTCCCAAGAGACAGTAATGGTGACACTTCTAAAAGACTATGCCCCACTCGAGGAGGGTTCCAGAGAAATGCAACTTTCAACTGACCCACCCTAACACCATCAAGAACCATCAAGATACAGCTGTTTAGACAAGCAGGAACTGCCCTGAAGCAGAGACAAAAATTTTCTGAATGATAAGGAGCAATATGAGTCCATCCTACTGCACCCTGATGACCATAAGGCAGATGCTGCAACTGGCGACACCTCCTCAGTAGGATTCAGCGATGCCCATTGAAATCAATGGAGCTAACAACATATAAAACACAATATTAGAGACTAGAACTTTGACACACACAGTGCTTGTAGTTAACTTGCTGGCTTGTGTCCCTAACCATTGCTCTCAAAGAGGGAACCTTGCATTTGAGCTCACCCCGGACCCCCTCTTTGCCACCCACCTTCTACCATCTGGATGAGTAAGATATCTTGCAAAGTATTGTACTAGAGTGTAAGTGCTGCCAGGATCAGGAACCATGTATATTAACTGCCTTCTTGCTTTATGCAATTAATAAATGTATTTCCCAGATAACAACGAGTCCCGTTAACAATTAATTCTAGCTCTAAATTGGCTAGGCTAAATAGTATGCAAGGGACTGCAGCTCTAAATAGGCTAGGCTAAACTCTATATTCATACAAGGAGTTGTATTTGTGAAGAATATAATTATTTCATTATACTATCTCACTCCTCTTCTGTGCACAATCCTCCACAACACCCCTGCTCAGGATCTTACTGCCTTGGGGAATCACTGTCATAGCAATCACTCAATGTGCCTGCATTCGCTACCACTTTGTGGCAGGGCCCCGCTTGACCATAGGGGGAAGTGTATGCAGGATCAGGCCCAAAGTATACTGTCACTCAAGGGGATCCACATCGACATAGTTTATTCATTGCAGGAGCATAAGCTGTGCATATGTGCATAATTGTATTGCGGCATGATTATTATGTCTTGATTGCACCCTTATAATGGCTTGGCTGGCTTGCTCTCAGAATTTCCTGTCTGCTTATTAGGCTTGTTTATGTTGTTGTTTTTGTCTGTTATGCAAGTTTTGACCTTTTGTTACGACTGTAATAAAATTATTATTATTATTATTATTATTATAGTTTATTCATTACAGGCTCTACTCAGGCTAGGCACCAAACCTCTGGCCTGTTGTAGTACATCAGCTGCAGTCCATAATGTAGGCCAAGCCTAGACAGAAGACATTCCAGTGGCTGGCTATCAACAATTCACCTCTAGAGTCCAAGGTCTCCTTCCTTCAGGACATCCAGGGCAGCATCTTTCCAGCCAGTCTTTTAGGAGATGTGTTCTCCTCAGTGGTCAGGAACAGACTGCTCTCTTCCTCTTGGCTGTCTCAATTTTATGCAGTTAATGCCACCCACCAGATTCCACTTCCTGTTAGTGGTCCTTTTAGGTAGTCCTCTTCAGAGCAGGCGCCATCTTATGACCCTCTTAAAGACACATTAACTTTACTGTGGCACCATGCTTCCACACAGTTCCTCCCATGGATGTCTTTGTTATTACGCTTAGATGAACGTGAGGGGAATACTTTAAAAAAAGATTATTCAAAAGGTGTCCATATTAACTGGTCCATTAGAATGCTAAATGGTTACAAACAGATGAAACTGAAACATAATAAGCACTGGCATATTAGAGGGTGGGAAGAGAAATGTGCAGTTCTCAATTTTATGGGCAGGAGATCTCTCCCCTCCTTCAATGGGGGACCTAGTAGGAGACTGCACACAGGTGAGAAGAGGCCTCCTCACTCCGGTCTCCTGTTAAAAAAAAAAAAGTTGAGCAGAGAAGTCACCAGCTCAGCTGAGCAGCTCACAGGCTGGGGAGGAGCAGCAGCCCAGCAGTGAGATGAGTCAGCCCGGGGAGTCAGGTAACACATTGGGTCACATTTGGGTACCAATTGGTGCCTGAATGGAACTGGGACAAGTTGGGCAGCCCAGATTTGTTGAGTTGCCTAACTTTCCGGGTACCTGGTTGCAGCTCTAAGTCATACAATAGATTTATCTGAAGCATTACGATATTTTCCATTTTATTCTTTGTCCCTTTCCAAATAATTCCTAACATTCTGCTTGCCTTTTGACTGCTACCACACATTGAGCTGAGGATTTCAATGTATTGTCCACAATGACTCCAAGATCATTTTTCTGAGGGATAACTCCTAATTTAGAACTATATGTGTACATATAGTTTGATTTTTTTTTCCCTATGTGCATTTTGAAGTTGTTAATATTAAATTGTGGTGTCACTTGGGGAAATCCACCACAGTCGGGAGCCAGCCACCAGACTCGGCGTAAAGCGGGCTATCGTGTCTGGACCAATTTTAGTTGCTGGCCCCAGATGCCAACACAACATCAGTCTGGAGGCTCTCCCAGAAGACTTGTGGAGTCTTGGGTCCTAGAGCTCTTCAACCAGGTTCAGGGTTTTCTGGCAGCTAGAATGAGGGCTGCATATGAACGCACATTCTGTAAGTTCCAGGATTTCAGAGTCCCTCATGGTCTGCTGGGTGGTTTTCATATTACAGAGCTTGATCTGTTATGGTTTGCTCTCGATCTCAAAAGCAGGGATTTTGCTCTGGGGATGGTGGCGGGTAAAATTTCAGCATTAAGGTTCATTTTGGAATTAGCTGGCTATCCATCCATGGGTCAGGGTAACCTTTTGAGATGCTTGTTTGAGGCATGGCACAGGGGTCGGGCATCTACCAAAGATACCAGGGCCCCCATTAGAGCTGAGCTGCTGGGCGGAATCCTGGGTTCCCTGGACTTTGTGTTTGGGGATCAATGTGAGACAGCCCTGTTCATTTCTGCATTCAGTCTGGTGTTGTATGGGACCTTTAGGTGTTAGTGCTCCAAACGAGAGCACTAACACCTAAACACCTAACACTAACACTAACACCCAGCTCCAAATGGGATGTGTTGGGGCGGGTGCTGGCAGTGGAGGACATCGCTTTGATGGTCACACAGTTAACCATTTAAATTTGTATATTCAAACCGACCAGAGGGGTAAAGATAGACGCCTCACGCTATATAAGTCGAGTGACATCATTCTTGTCCTGTGGTCACGCTGCGTACATACTTGGCAGTTTGCTTGCCATTGCCAGGTATGTTGTTGAAACACAGTGATGACTCATTTCTCACTCATTTCCAATTTTTGGCTGTATTAAGGAAATGCCTAGAATTTATTTGGATTCTACTAAACAGCTTTGGGTCCCATTCATTTAGGATCAGTTGCATCAGCTTCTGGCTTCACTGATTTGGAAATAAGAGCCATCGTTGAGTGGAGTTTGGATGCATTCAGATCATACATTCACCCTCCTGCTGAGCACATGCCTGCTCTGGCCATTGCTCCCTACCCAGCTAATAATTAATCTGCTCTATTTTGTGTTAGTGGTTCCAGGTCCAAGAGCCAAGCAGGGCCGTTTTCTCATCTGGATAGTGGTCCACAGCATTGTCCACTGGACAACCAGGACCACTAGCAAAACGCATTAGGGCTCCCAACTAGAGTTGAGTGAATTCGCAGAGATCATCTGGAAGGGCAGACGGGGCACGCGTTGGGAACAGCTTCTAACCTTGCTGCACAGGGATTGTGGCCTACCTCACCTGGACCTGTTGGTGATCCACCTTGGTGAGAACAACTTACCGTATGCTAAAGGCCTGGATCTCATACTCAGCATAAGGAGGGACCTCCAAGAAGCATGGTCCCTCTTCCCTGGGGCATTAATTGTATGGATATACATGTTGCAGAGGAGGGTTTGGCAAGATGCTGTCAAACCTGGGTGGGTAGACAGGGCAAGGGCCAAGGCAAACCATGAAATTGGGAAATGGCTGAAGACTTCTGGAGGTGCTTGCATCATCTATATGGAGATTCAGCATGAGTGTCATGAGCTTTACTGAGTTGATGGAGTTCACCTATCTGATCTGGCAATGATTTTTATCTCGTCAGGGTTAAGGTGAAGATCATGGAGCTCCTCAGGCGTTAGCTTTGTATGGGGGGGTGGTGGGAACAACCAAGCACAGCTGGTGGTTCTTGTGGCAGGGGTTTGGCAGGGGATAGGGGATTTAGGGCAGATTTAAACAAGGAAGGAGGGCCATCTTGTAAAGAGGTGGGGACTGGGGACATGCAGACGAGCCTGGGGTGGCTTGGTTGTGGACCTTCAACCCAGGCAGGTAGAGGGCAGCATAAGAGATGCCTGAAGTCAGATGCGGCCTGGGTGGCCTGTTGCCCTCTTATCCTTGCTCCAGGGGACTCTCAGGGGGCACCAGCACTGTCTTCCCTACCCAACGCATGCAGCTTGGGACTGGGGGGTGGACAAAGGAAATAGGGGGAGGGAGCATGGGCTAGTTTTAGGAAGGGGCAGGACCTGTGTGTGCAACAGACCGCCCTATTCAGACACAGGAGTGTGTCTTGCTGGATCCAGGGTGGGGGAAACAGTTCCCTTTGGTTACGGATGTAATCTCAATAAAGAGTGAGGTCTGTTTAAACCCATCACTGTCTCCCTGTCTTCTTCTGCAGACAAATAGTAAAACATCACCTGGACCACATGGTATTCACCCCAGTGTTCTGAAGGAACTCAAATATGAAATTGCAGACCTACTATTGGCAGTTTGTAACATATCGCTAAAATCTATCACAGTACCTAAGAATTGAAGACTGATGAATGTAAACAGTAATATTTATAAGGGGCTCCAGGGGCAATCCTGGAAACTACAGACCTGTGAGCCTGACATCAGTACCTGGAAAACTGGTGGAAACGGTTTGGTAAGATAACAATTATTGGACATATTGATAAATATGACATAATGGGGAAGAGTCAACATGGATTTAGAAAAGGGAAGTTGTGCCTCACTAATCTATTGGATTTTTTGAGGGTGTAAATAAGCTGTAAGGGCAAGTCAGTCAATATAGTGTATATGGATTTTTAGAAAGAGTTTGATCAGGTCCCTCATGAGAAACACTTTAGGCAATTAATTATTCATTTTATAGGAGGCAGTGTTCTATTGTGGATTGGTAACTGGTTAAATAATAGAACTAAGGGTGCTTTTAGATGTGATGGGTCCTGCCACAGACTGCTCCAGGCTGTGACACAAGCCATCACTCCGGGTCAGACTTGACCCAGCCACCAAACAAATGTTATGGCAGCCGGGTCAGGGAAGGGGTGGGGAGATGCACAGACGTAATTTGTACTTAGATGTTTCATTATAGAATCATAGAGCTAGAAGGGATCCTGAGGGTTTTTTATTTGTTTAAAAAAAATTCTACCCTGCCCCTCCTGCCACTGATCTGACCCCCTGAACCAGTGCAGGATTCATCATTCATGTCCAAACTACCTGCACACAAAAATGTATCCAGCAAGAACAGAAATGGGCAAACTGTGGCTCTTTCACCCCATTGGGGTAAATAGATGCGGCTCTCAGGATTAGGAAACTTTGTCTAATGCCTGAAATAGAGTCTATACAAAATCTGGCACAAACAGAGACCAGGACCAACCAGAGCACACATAATTTGTATACTGTTTAGGGTTTTTTTGTAAGCTGCTCTGAGTCCTACAGGAATAAGACAGGGTAGAAATTAAAAATGGAAAAGAAAAGAAAAGAAATACAAATTTTTATGAGAGTTGAAAACAGGGAAAAAATGAGACAGCCTTATGCAAATTACCAGCTGAAGATCTGACCTTGAATCATTAAAGATATCGTGTTGTTTTGAACAGGGGTCTTATTGCTGCAAATATTTTGACCTGTAATGTAAGCCCCCTGGGGGTAGGGACCTGTCTAAAACTATTGATTGTACAGTGCCAGGTACACTGCTGGTGCTGCTATAATAATAATAATAATAATAATAATAATAAATCAGGAGTATAACTCTTCCTTACCAGAGCATCTCTCCTAGAACTATCATATCGGACGATTTTACCCACAGTGAATCAGGGTTTGACAGAGTGGAAATGAGCAGCTATTCGATTCCTACTTTGTTTCCTGAAAAAGATATCTGTTTTGGTTATTTTGGTTTGGTTATTTCGATATTTTGGTGTTGTCATTTTGGTAGTTTGGTTACTTTGTTTTGGCACTATTAGTGAAACAAAATATCCAAAACATCTAAATATATGGATATACAAATATCAAAACAAAGAGAGATATTAATATTGTTTTGGTGGCAAATAAAAGGCTATTCAAGAAATACAGATATGCACAAATACAAAAGCATTTATCTGTTTCAGCTCTCCGTAGCCAGCTATTTCTCTGTTCATCACTGGAGTGCATCATGCATCTCTGAGATAACACACTGATGTTTGTGCATTAAAATAAAATCTAGGAAACTAGGACAATTTTTTTTTTAAAAAGGTTGTGTGAGTTTAAAGCTGCTCAAGGGGTAACCTTAATTTATGTGCCAATAAGTTACACAAATATTTTCTCTACTATTCAATTAAGAACAAGCAGTTACCTTGGCAACTGCCACATTACACGGCGCTTAGCCTAGCTCTGAGTTCCAGCAGAGCACTTTCCCTAAGAAAGAAACTTACTCATCTATCATGTAAATGTCTAATTTGTACAAGCTTTTAACAGAGGGGGGAAAAAAGGAAATCTGATTTCCAGTGAATTAACACAGTGCCCCTTTCCTGCTAAAGACAAACTTGGGCTTTCTTTATTTTATTTTTATCTATTTAATTTTTGTAAAAATTGCCACATTTATATTTAAAAAGGTAAAAGAATAAGACAGCAATTCTGAAACCATTGTACTCAATAGCAAAACTCTTTTTGATTTTATTGGGTGAGAACTGCATGTATGTGTGTCTTATAAATGAGAAAGGGAGGCACTGCATGTGTGTGTGTGTTTGTGTTAGAGAAAGAGAAGTTTTCTTCTATTCAGATTTTGCTGTTCCAAAATGTCTGTGGCTCAGCTAGGACATTGGTGATAAGCCCTTATATGGGGAATAAGCAATGTCTCAACTTGAATCTACATCAAATTACTAGGGATGGGCGAACGCGGTTTGGAAGTTCAGAGTTCGGACCGAACTTGAATAGTTCGGTCGACCGAGCCGAACTTCTGAACCGAACTCAATTTTCTAACCGAACTGAATTTCCAAACTCGGTTCTGTTCGCCCATCCCTACAAATTACCACTCCCTTGTCAACAATCACCTTACTCAGTGCTATGGTATGGTTGGTTACACTGCCACTTATGCCATTAAGGGCTTATTCCTTCTAGTACCCTGCACTGGCTTTAGATCCTCAGTGTGTGTCTACATGGACCCTGGTCATTTTTATGCCTCTCCTTTAATCTACAATCTCTCCCAGCCTTTGCTCTGACACATTACACAGTCAAACAGAATACACACACAATCCAGTGATATTTTTAAGCGATGAGGCCTGAAAGTAGCAGTGTACAATGAGTGAATGAGAGTGAGGGAGAGATGGACTATCTCTTCTCTGTTTTGAAGAGACACACATTGCATTTTCCATAGGGTAGTTTCTTCCTTTGTCTATAATTTACAAATGTCATATTTTTGCTCTCATAATTTTGCTTTTGAAAATCAATTTGGCCTGAGATTTGGCAGATTGTTCAGAAGGCAAAGGAGAATACTTCTGCAGTTTGAAAATAAATATTAGCCAACTGTCGTTGAGATACAGGCCATTTGAGTCAATGACCTTTAGGGTAGGGCTGAAACAAAGTCTTTGGAATTATTTGGAAATTGCCAGATTTGGGGGTCTTCAACCTGGAAATTGTGGTTTCCAAAGTTTGGGAAAGTGCAGCTGTTCTTTGGAAAACTTCGGAAACTTCAGAAAACTTCAGAAGCCCCAGCGTGCCGGGCCTGGCTGGAGAAGCTCCCAGAAGCTTCTGGAAACAGTACCATATTTGGTAGGAGGGGGGATGGAAGGGGGCAGTTGAGTCATGGGGTAAAGCAGTTTTGAATTGATTGACTGGCCAAGCCAGATGACTAGTTTGATTGGTACAAGGCTGCTGCTAATAGAAAGAGAAATGCCAAAAAGCAAAACTGGCATACACCTCCCAGAGCCATCCCATTCTCAGGTGAATTTGGCTGTGTGCTGCTACACTGCTAACTGTGAGTAATTGGCTGGGCTGGGGGGACTCCTGGAATAGCATGGCATGGTTTCATTCATTCATTCATTCATTCATCTTTAATGCCACCCCCTCCTGCCACAGGCAGCTTGGGGCGGCGTACAACAATAAAACACATAAAACATCTGAAAACAATTTAAAACAATAATACATAAAAGTAGCAATAATACCCCATCTAATAACCCCCCTCCCCAAAGGCCAGGCATAACATCAAGATCTTACATTGTCTACGAAAAGAGGGGAGGTCTGCAGACAGATGGACCTCTGATGGGAGGGCATTCCACAGCCGTGGTGTGGCCATGAGAATGCCCTCTGCATGGTTGATACCCGAGACACTCGGGGGACTCGCAAGAGGACACACCCCAATTACCGCATGCCTGACCTGCCTGTGCATAGGACCAATGCTGGGGCATGGGGGGTTTGCATGCCGTGCTTTTTAAAAAAGAAATTGGGTCCCACTGGGGACACATTGCTTCCTGGCTAGCTACTGCTGCTTGGTTGGTTGGTTTGGCAGTCAGACAGCAGTACCATAAGCTTCCCAGGGCTCTCTCTTCTTGGTTCCAGGAGTTATGTTTCATCCATGCAGGGTACCCTGGGGGGAAGAGGAGGGTGTAAAGAACCAATGTGGTATCTGCTGGGCTGGCTGCCTTTTGGTGTGCATGATAGCAGTTGCTTGCAGACTGAAGGGCTGATTCAAGTTGTCTTCTTACTTTTACCAAGGGTCCTCTGGCTGCCTCCAGACAGGGGCAGTATGCTAGGTTCGTTTTTCTTTTTTTAAAAATAAAATAAAATTGGGTGCTGTCAGGCAAGCTGGGGTGCTTGGTTTGCTCAGCTTGGCAGTCAGACAGCATCACCATGAACCACTCATAGGACTCTCTCTGCTTGGCTCCAGGAGTTAAGTTCCCTTCATGCCAGAGTGCCCCAGGGGATGGGGGGTAAGGGGGGTGAAGAACCAATGTGGTGTCTACTGGGTTGTTTGGCTTTTGGTGTGCAGGATGGCAGTAGTACTTAACTGCATGCATTAGTCTGATGCATGCTGCTTCTGGGTGGGTGCCCCATTACAGAGGAGAGAGGAATTTTAAGTAGCATATCTCTCATCAGATCACACAGTGCTCCACCTGCCCAGAGTGGGACTCTCTCGAGCTGCTGCATGTGGCATATCAAATGAGATCATGTATGTTGCACAGCTATGCCAGAGTGGCTAATGCATTGCAGATGATGGACTTCTAGCTTGGTCTGTGGGGAGTACAGGGGGACCCAGTTGGGACTGGCTTTGGTTTTCCCTCTCTTAATGATGATGCCATGAAGAATTTTTGGAGATTGTACAGGACAGAGGGAAATAAGCTCCCACAACAAGGTACCAGTCCATGAGGGGAATTTCTTTTTCTTTTCTTTTTTAAAGAAATAATCCTACCAAACTATAACAACCACATAAACTACATCTAATTCTATCTAACTACTTCCACTGTAACTAAAGTAATACTAAGAACTACCTACGTGACCTAACCTAACCTAACCCAAAGTCAGAGGAGACAGCATCTGAGGGCAAAGACTGGAGGAACCTTCAGTCTATGTTGATTTGTCTAGCAGACTCAGAGGAGGAGTGGGAGGGGTAGAGGCACTGACATTCACCACAGGAGCAGCAGAAGACCCCTCATCAGAGTCCCCGGCAAGGTCAGGGGCACATATTCCTTGGGGAACCCTGGGATAGGAAGAATCCTGGGTGGCAGTGCTGATACTGGTGGGAGATCTGGCAGTTGGGGCACCTGCATGCCAGTAGCCCAAGTGGCATCCAGTCACTGGGCTACCTTCCCCTCACCCCCCCCAGCATGCTCTATCAGGGCCCAGCAGAACGTGATGTTGGCCTGCTGTGTTGGCCTCATGTAGGTGAAGTAGGATGCATTCTCTGCCTGACGACATCCCAGGTCACAATGCTGCTCCACTAAGGAGTCATATGCCTGGGACAGTTGATCCAGAGCTGCATGACCAGACTCGATGGCATGAGTTAGGCCATGCAGCTCTGGGGAGAGGGGCAACTAGGGATGTGTGAAAAGGATGGAGTTTGGACGTTTGGACTAAAAACTTAGTTTGGGTTCATAGGTTTGGTCACCTGGAGTTATGACCCCCCCCCAAACATTTGGAAAGTTCGTTCCCACCTGGAGACTTGGGGCACTCCAGGGAACCCCAGGGGTACCCGTGGCGTCATGGCATGCCATCTGAGACACAGCAGCAGCAGCAGCAGCAGTAGCAGAGACCGGGAAGTCTTGGCGGTTGGCACCCCAGGTTGCCTGGGCAGGCAGGCTCAGTGCTTGGCCCCTGGGGGTGCCTGTGGCACCAGAGCTGGCCATCTGAGACCCAGCAGCAGCAGCAGAGGCCGGGAAGGCTTGGGGCTTGGTGGTTGGCACCCATAGTTGGCCAGGCACTGCAGGTTGTCAGGCATCGGTGGGTCTCAGATGGTCAGCCATGCCCCAATGGGAATTGGGCAGACACTCCCGGGGGCCAAGCGACAAGCCTAAGTTCTTCTGAAGAAGGGGAAGCATTTAAGAGTCCTCTTCTTTACCCTGAAAAGAGGCTGGATATGCAATTGGAACTGCATACCCCAAGCCTAGTTCCCATACAGGTTCTTTCTCCTGTGAGCTCCTAGAACGGTAGCCCTTTCGTTTAGAACTGGGAAAGCTGACATGCAAAGAGGTCAAAGGACTTCCAAACCAGGAATTAGAACTGGAGTCTCTTGGCTCCTGTCCTACAAATGAGCAATGCTACTGCCCACACAAAGGCTGCTGAAAGCAGAGGTTCTGCTGGGCTGCCAGTCTCTGCCTGCAGGCCATGACAACACACGCAAACCCACTTTGGGCACTGGCAGGCACTATTGTAGCCCTGTCACTCCTGCCATAATTATGACTAGAACTGGAGAGCCCAGCATAGAGCAAGCAGAACTGGAGGCCTGCCAGCCTGCAATACCTGGCCAAGTAGGGGTGCCAGCCACCAAGCCCTGGCCAGGCCTCTGTCACTGCTCCACCAGTGCCTGGCAGCCTGCAATGCCAAGACAAGTAGTGCCTGCCAGTGCCCAAAGTGGGCTTGCATGTGTTTGTCACCGGAGGGGGTCCTTCGGCTCGTTCTCCCTCGCACTCGGCTCACGGTCACCCCACACAGGGTCAGGAACACTCGTGGACTATTGCCCGTCAGGTTAGAGTGGTAGCCGTTACCTCCGATTAGGGAGAACAGGCCTCTATCATCATAGGGCGCCACTGAGTGGGGTTTCCAGAGCCAGCCCCCACACGCACACGTTACTACAATTGTCCTGGGCACGGGGGTTAGGAAGGAAGGGTAGGTACTCCCCGTGGGGGGGTAGGCACCGGGGCCCCACAGGAGACGGGTAGCAGGGCACACACACAGAAGTTAGGATCCCAAAGTCAGAAGGTTCAGAAGGGGGAGGAAGGGGACAACAAACACTCACACTCCTTACTCTCAGCTTCACTCGCGTCACACTTACAGCAGGGAGATCAAGGAAGGGTCCACAAACGCCGGGGCTCCACACTCACGCTGCAAGCACCGTTGGGGTAAATCAAGCCGCTCAGTCACACACCAAGCGCTCGGCCGGTTTCCCAAATCACCAGCGCCGCCGTTCTGGCGGCGCTGGGCTTTATACTACAGGCCCCGCCCCTGTGCGCGCCCGCAATCGCTCCGAGCGTCGCACCAGGGGCGGGGGCCCTCCTACGCTACGTGCTAAGCGCGGGGGCGTGGTCTCTGGCCCCGCGGCGCCCGGGGAGCACGCGGGCGCCGGCAGGGGCGGGGCCTGGGGAAGCGGCAGAGGCGGGGGCTCTGTTGGGGGGCCCGGCGGCGGAGCCTGCGCCGCGGCCCCCTGCCCGGGGCTGTGCCGCCGCGCCCCACCCCCTCGCCTCCCCGCCCCCTGCCTCGAAACCCTAACAGTACCCCCCCCCCGAGGCCACCGGCCCCGGAATCCCACAGGGCCGGGCTTAAGGGGGTGTTTTAAGTGGAACATGCGAACTAATTGGGGTGCTGACACATAGGGGGCTGGTTCCCAGGAACGTTCTGAGGGTCCGTAACCTACCCAGTCAATCAAATAGTGAAGTCGCCCTCGAATTCGTTTTGCATCGAGAATTGCTTGCACTTCATATTCGGGGCCGGCGGCCGTAATCATAGAGGGGCCCGGCGCTTGCCTTCTGTCGGTCTGGTGCGTTGGTTCTGCCTTTTTTAACAGGGATACGTGGAACGTTGGATGTATTCGGAGATGGGAAGGGAGTTGTACTGTGTAAGTAACTTCGTTAATCTTCCGAATAATGGGGAATGGTCCGATAAACTTGACGTCTAGCCTTGCGGTGGGACGGGGCGACGGATAGTGACGCCGATCGACCCAAACTAAATCGCCTATTTGAAACGGTGGAGCTTCCCGTCGATGTTTGTCCGCTTGGTTCTTGTATTGTTGGCGAGCTTGTTGCAAAACCGCCCGAGCCACCGCCTGGGCTTCGTGTATCTTGTGGGCCATGGCTCCGGCTGCTGGTACTGTGACGGAAGGAGTTTCAATCGTCCCTGGTTGCGGGTGGAACCCGTATGTCAGAAAAAACGGGGAGTTCCCTAAGGAGGCATTAGGGGCATTATTATACGCGAATTCGGCCAGGGGGAGCCAAGCGAACCAGTCGTCTTGTAAATAGTTAACATAGCATCGGAGATACTGCTCCATGTTTTGGTTCACCCGCTCCACCTGGCCGTTCGCTTGGGGATGGTAGGCGGTGGTAGGGTGGAGTGTCACTTGAAGGGATCGAAACAGGGCCTTCCAAAAACGTGATGTAAACTGGGTGCCTCGATCACTAAAGATCTCCCGGGGGCACCCATGCAATTTGAAGATATGGCGAAGAAATAAAAGGGCGGTACGTTTGGCGGAAGGGAGTCCCTTACACGCGATGAAGTGGGCCATCTTTGTAAGATGGTCCACCACTACCAACACGGTCGTGTATCCCCGCGAGGGGGGTAGTTCCACAACAAAGTCTAGGCCCACTCGCTGCCAGGGTCCTTGGGGCAGGGGAAGGATTTGCAACGGGCCGGCTGGGGCACGGCGAGGAATCTTGGTTTGGGCACAAATAATACACTTAGTTACATGTCGCTGAACATCCTTATTCATGGTTGGCCACCAAAAGGAGCGTTGTAGAAGCTGCTGGGTCCTTTCTTTTCCCGGGTGGCCCGCTGTTGGACCCTCATGGTGAGCCCACAGGACTTGGGGACGGCAGGCGGAGGGAACGACGATCTTTCCATCATGCCATTGTAACCCCTCGTGGAGTGGGTCCGTAGGAGCCTCGCTGCACTCACGCTCGCGTTGGGTGGCAGCACGAAGTTCGTCGAGGGATACAAAGGTCGCTGCGAAGGTTCGTTCTTCCAAAATTCGCTCAGAGGCGCGTGGCTCTGGAAGGTGTTCCTCGGTATAGCGAGACAGTGCATCGGCTAGCACATGGAGCCGGCCGGGTCGGTAACGTATTCGAAAATCAAAGCGGGCAAAAAACAAGGCCCAGCGGGCGTGTCGGGCATTGGCGATATGGGCTGTTTGTAGATATGTCAGATTTTTGTGGTCCGTGATCACTGTCACGGGATGGCGTGCCCCCTCTAGGTAGTGTCTCCAGGTTTCAAAAGCCGCTTTGATGGCTAAAAGTTCACGGTCTAGAATGGAGTAATTACGTTCGGCAGGGGTGAGTTGCCGGGAGTAGTAGGCACATGGGAGGGGAGTGCACGCCTCGTCCGGAGATTGCAAAAGCACTGCCCCTATGGCTCGTCCCGAGGCGTCGGCTTCCACACAAAAGGGCCTCTCGAAGTCGGGGTGTTGCAAGAGTGGGGCTGAAGTGAAGGCTTGTTTTAAGAACTGGAAGCTCCATTGTTGTTCCTTTCCCCAGTGATACACTTGCTGCTTTTTTAGTAGCTGTGTCAAGGAGGCGGTGACTTCTGCGTAATTGGGGATATAGTGTCGATAGTAATTGGCGCTGCCCAAGAAGCGCTGAAGGGGTTTTACCGCCTTGGGTGGGGGCCAATCTTGCAGCGCCTTTACCTTTTGGGGGTCCATCATCACCCCCTGGGGGCTAATAATGAACCCCAGAAAACTAACAGTGGTCAGGTGGAAAAAACATTTTTCCCTTTTACAATATAGTTTGTTGGCCCGTAGGCGTTGCAGAACTTCGCGTACTTGGTGGACGTGTTCCTCGAGGGAAGTGGAATAGATCAAAATATCATCTAAATACGCCACCACGTAAATGTCTAGGATATCTCGGAAGATGTCGTTGATCAGATGTTGGAAGGTAGCGGGGGCGTTTGCCAACCCGAAGGGCATCACGCAGTATTCAAACAGCCCATATCGCGTACGAAACGCGGTCTTCCATTCATCGCCCGCACGCACTCGCAGTAAATTGTAAGCCCCCCTTAAATCCAGTTTCGTAAATACCCGGGCCCCCTGTAGCCTATCCAGCAGTTCTGGAATAAGGGGGAGTGGGTATCGATTCTTAATCGTTATATTATTTAGGGCTCGATAATCCACGCATGGTCGTAAGCCCCCATCTTTCTTCGTTACAAAGAAAATGGGGGCCCCCGCTGGGGACGTGGAGTGTCGAATAAATCCTTGACGCAGGTTGTCATCTAGGTAGGTGCGGAGGGTTTGTAACTCGGGGCCCGCTAGGGCGTAGATCCGTCCAAATGGCGGTTCCGTCCCAGGTACTAAATCGATAGGACAGTCGTATGGGCGACGTGGTGGTAACTCGGTGGCCTGGGTCTTGCTAAAGACATCTTGAAGGTCGTGATAGGCTGCTGGGAGTTCGGCGTCTTCCTCGTGGGGAATTACTGTAGTTATTGCACATCGAGCCAATCCGGGGCTGGGGCGGATGCAAATACGCCTACAGGTGGGAGCCTCGAACCATAGTTGTTTGACGGACCACACTATGCGTGGGTCGTGGCGCTGGAGCCACGGCGCCCCAAGGACCACTTGAAAGAGGGGGGTACACACGATATCGAAGGATAAGAGCTCGTAATGCGCCCCGATGGCACATTCCAGGGGGACGGTGCTCCGGATGACTGGGCCGGAGACGAGTGGAGAGCCATCGATAGAATGCACTATCTCCGGTAGTGGTTTGGGTTGAGTGGGGACTGCCCATTGGGTGGCTAAATGGCGATCGATAAAGTTTCCGGAAGCTCCGGAATCCACCAGGGCCCACACAACGAGCGACTTCCGGTGGGGTAGGCTCAAGGTTACGGGAATTCGAAAATGAGGGCCCTGCGGGACGGGACTATCAGGGTTTTTTAAGAGCTTGTGGGACGAGGCGGCCCCTGCCCGCCTCGGCCCCGGGCATTTCCCGCCTCCCGCCTATATGGGGGCAAGGCCGGGCACTCACTAATGAAATGCGAAGGTTCTCCGCAATAAAAGCATGAGCGGGACGCCCTTCGGCGTTCCCGCTCTTCACGAGACAGTGGGCCTCGAGAGGCCCCTAGCTGCATTGGCTCGGGGTCCGACCCCTTAGGGGCATTTACGGGGAGGAAGGGCCTCGAGGGCACTAGGCGGGGTTCTTGCCTTTTCTCCCGCCTTCTTTCTAATAATCGTTCTTCGATTTGTAGGGCCAAATTGGCGAGGGCTTCCCAGGTGGCAGGGGCTTCCACTAGGGCTAACTGGTCCTTAATCTCCTCCCCAATTCCCCGGCGAAACATCACCTTGAGGACGCTGTTGGGCCATCGCAGCTCCAGCGCCAATTGCTGGAACTGCGTGATGTACTCTAGGGCCCCTCCCTTCCCTTGTCGAAGGTTTAGGATCAGGGCTTCGGCATCCCGAGCCCGATGAGGATGGTCAAATAAAAAGGAAAATTCCTTCACAAAGTCGGCATAATGGGATAGGAGTGGGCTATCGCCTTTTAGCAGGGTGGTAGCCCACTCCAATGCCATGCCCCCCAGATGGCCGATGATAAAAGCAACTTTTTGCTCCTCGGTCTGATAAGTTGCGGGCTGCACCTTAAAGGTGAGCCGACATAGGGCCATAAATCCCTGGAAGGCATGGCGATCCCCTACAAATTTTTCAATCTTGGGACCCTTGGGTTCTCGGGGTTGGAACGGGAAGGGTCCAACGACCCGGGGAGGTGAGGCTGCGGCGGCCACCGGAGCCGCCGTGCCCTGGAGTTGGCCTACCGTAGTGGCTAGGTCCCCTTGCTTGGCTTGTAGATCCTTAACCTCCATGGCCAATGACTGGACCGCATGGACCAGCTTTGAAATCTCGGTGGCCACATCCATGGTGTCACAAGCCCGTACCGGGGCCAGGGGTGGCTGGTGATTTCTGTCACCGGAGGGGGTCCTTCGGCTCGTTCTCCCTCGCACTCGGCTCACGGTCACCCCACACAGGGTCAGGAACACTCGTGGACTATTGCCCGTCAGGTTAGAGTGGTAGCCGTTACCTCCGATTAGGGAGAACAGGCCTCTATCATCATAGGGCGCCACTGAGTGGGGTTTCCAGAGCCAGCCCCCGCACTCACACGTTACTACAATTGTCCTGGGCACGGGGTTAGGAAGGAAGGGAGGGTACTCCCCCGTGGGGGGTAGGCACCGGGGCCCCACAGGAGACGGGTAGCAGGGCACACACACAGAAGCTAGGATCCCAAAGTCAGAAGGTTCAGAAGGGGGAGGAAGGGGACAACAAACACTCACACTCCTTGCTCTCAGCTTCACTCGCGTCACACTTGCTGCAGGGATATCAAGGAAGGGTCCACAAACGCCGGGGCTCCACACTCACGCTGCAAGCACCTTTGGGGTAAATCAAGCCGCTCAGTCACACACCAAGCGCTCGGCCGGTTTCCCAAATCACCAGCGCCGCCGTTCTGGCAGCGCTGGGCTTTATACTACAGGCCCCGCCCCCGTGCGCGCCCGCAATCACTCCGAGCGTCGCACCAGGGGCGGGGGCACTCCTACGCTGTGTGCTAAGCGCAGGGGCGTGGTCTCCGGCCCCGCGGCGCCCGGGGAGCACGCGGGCGCCGGCAGGGGCGGGGCCTGGGGAAGCGGCAGAGGCGGGGGCTCTATTGGGGGGCCCGGCGGTGGAGCCTGCACCACGGCCCCCCGCCCGGGGCTGTGCCGCCACGCCCCACTCCCTCGCCTCCCTCCCCCCTGCCTCAAAACCCTAACAGTGTTGTCATGGCCTGCAGGTAGAGAGCCAGTGGTGGCAGCAGCAGAAGCTGGGAAGGCTTGGGGCTTGGTGGTTGGCACCCATAGGGGGAGGGGCATTGTAGGCTGGCATCGGTGGAGCAGCGGCAGAGGCCTGGACAGGGCTTGATGGCTGGCACCCCTACTTGGCTGGGCATTGCAGGTTGGCATCGGTGGAGCAGCGGCTGAGGCCCGGTCTGGGCTTGGTCACTGGCACCCCTATTTGGCGGGGCAATGCAGGCTGGTAGGTCTCCAGTTCTGCTCGCTCTATGCTGGGTTTTCCATTTATAGTTACCATCACAGCAGGCGATGACTGGCTGGCCATGTGAATCACCATTGGGCAAGGCTACTTGACCAATTTGCAGAACAGTTGGTTGAGATCTGGTGAGTAGGATACCAACCTGCAATGCCCAGCCCCGTATGGGTGCCAGCCACCACCAAGCCCAGGCTAGGCCTCTGCCACAGCTACACCGATGACTGGCAGCCTGCAATTACTATTTATTTAGAAAGGTACCATCCTCAAGGGGAAGTGGTCTTAGTAACAGAGCAGGTAAAAGAAGCTGTGTCACAAAATATTCAGCATGAGGCCACTTCCCTGGGTGCTTTGGCACATGGGAAGTGGTCATGCACAGTGCTGGTTAATACTGGTTCTGATCCTTCAGGATTATGTCCAGTTAAGATGGATCCTTTGCCTGCACCTCTTCTCTCTCCCTCAATATTGGGGATGGAGGAATTTGATCTCCCCTCAAACCAGTTGGGTTCTGCAACCACAGATGAAGTGGAGGAATGATGGGCAAGCCCCCTAAGGAAGTATTTTATCTCTATAGTTTCTCAGAACATTTCGAGTTGGCAAACCAAATTAATGGATAATGATTTTGGTTGTTTCATTAGATCCTTTGACATTATTTTGCTCCAAGAAATGTGGCATGCAGGGCAATTGGACTTAGATGGGTATGTGTCCTTTGTTGTGGATGTTACCCCATCTGAAGTGAAGGGTAGGCCTAGTGGGGGTTTGGGCTGTTTAATATCTTAAACAGACACACTGATAGGCCTCCAGTTCTGCTCACTCTATGCTGGATTCTCCAATTCTAGTCACCATCATGGCTGGGCATTCCAGGCTGCCAGGCATCAGTGGAGCAGCAGCAGAGGCCCATCCAGGGCTTGGTGGTTGGCACACCTACATGGCTGGGCATTGCAGGTTGCCAGGCATCGGCAGAGCAGCTGCAGAGGCCCAGTCAGGGCTTGGTGGTTGGCACCCCTACTCGACTGGGTGCTGCAGGCTTCCAGGCATCGGCGGAGCAGCAGCGGTGGCCCGGTCAGGGCTTGGTGGCTGGCTGGCACCCCTACTTGACTGGGCGTTACAGACTTGCATCCTACTCACCAGATCTCAACAAGCTCTTCTGCAAATTGGTCAAGTCTTGCCTGGTGGTGAATCTCGTGGACACCCAACCCCCGCCCGCTGGCACACTAATCCGAGCTATGCCCATCTACAAGACTGAGGAGCAAATGGCTGATGTGTAGTACCACCACCAGCAGCAGACATTGCATTGCCAGGGCACAGTAACTGCGGCTGGCACCTTTACTTGGCTGGGCATTGCAGGCTGGCTGGCATCAGTGAAGCAGTGGCAGAGGCCTGGCCAGGGATTGGTGACTGGCACCCCTACTTTGTCAGGCGTTTCAGGCTGGCTGGCATTGGTAGAGCAGCGGCAGAGGCTTGGTGGCTGGCACCCCGACTCAGCTGGGCATTGCAGGCTGCCAGGCATTGGTGGCAGTCTGACTCAGGGTGGTGTGCGAGGGCAGCTTAAACTGGAAGTCTAGGAAGCCAATCAGGTGCCTAAACCCCATGTCCCCGACCACCGAGAAGGGCTGCCCATCGAGCGCAATCATTTCCACCAACGTGTGTGGGTTTCAAATGAAAGCCACACTGCTCTCCACATCCTGCAGCTGCCGATGGACTTGGCAGATGCCCCCACCCCAGTTCTCAATGACATGGATGGACAGCCCTCCCTGCCTTTAATGTAGGCCCTAGAACCCTGATGGTGGGTCCTTGGACTGGAGTGGCAGCTTCTGGATGAAGTGGAACAACAGCCTTCCTTGCCTGGAATGTAGGCTGGCTGGCTTCAGTGGAACGTTGGCAGACAGTGAAGTGGAATGACAGCCCTTCCCACCTGTAACATAGGCTGGCTGGCATCGGTGGAGCATTGGAGTGGAATGACAGCCCTCCCTGCCTGTAACGTAGGCCCCAGAACCCTGACGGTGGGTCCTGGAGTGGCTGGCTGTTTCTTGATGCGGTGGAATGACAGCTCCCTGTGAGCAGAATGATGGCCCCAGAACCCTCACAGTGCGTCCTGGGAGTGGCAGTTTCTGGCAGCTAGAGTGGCAGCTTCTGGATGACGTGGATGGACAGCCCCCCATGCCTGGAACGTAGGCCCCAGGCCCCAGAACCCTGATGGTGGGTCCTGGGGCTGGAGTGGCTGTTACTTGATGCAGTGGAATTGCAGTGGAATGATGGCTCCTTGTGAGCGGAATGATGGCCCCAGAACCCTGATGGTGGGTCCTGGGACTAGAGTGGCAGCTTCTGGATGACGTGGTTCCCCGGCTGGGGATTATACAGATCCCATAGAGACAATGAGGGGAGTAAAGCACGTTATGTATTGGCACCTTTTTAATTTATTTTTTTGATAAATGACATAGTTCCAAATTTACAGGGAAGAGAGTATCACCCAGCTTTTATAAAGCAGAGACAGATAGGAATTCTTGTTTACGCTGATGATATGGTTTTAGTGTCAACTTTCAAAATTGGTTTGCGTAGATTACTTACTACTCTGGGGAAGTATTGCCAAATGACTAAGCTACAAATTAATTATGACAAATCGAAAATTATGGTGTTTGCTAAACATTTGAAGAGCAAGCACTGGTTTATTGATACATATCCACTTGAGCAAGTAAAATCATATAGATATCTGGGAGTGTTGTATAACACCAACGGTACCTGACAAAACCACTTTGATTCTTTAAAGCTGAAGTTGGAAAGTACTACTACAGGGGTGATTAAGTTTTGGAGAACAAATGGGGGAAGATTGTATAGACCAGCAATAAGTATTCTGAGTCAAAAAATTATACCACAGGCATTATATGGTGCTGAAATTTGGGGAATTGTAGTGAAACGCAAGCTTGAGCCCGTGCAAAAACAGAAACTGGGACACTCACTGTCGAGCCACAAGTCCAAGTTAGATCGATAATGTATTGGAAATGAATAATACAAATGACAGAAGAGAGATTGCTGAAGTTATGTTGGCTCGAAATGAAGGCCTCAGACTGTAAGCATAAATGGGAAGTTAAGTTGGGAGCACTCACAGATGAGATAGGTCTATCTCTCTCTTTTTTACTTGGCCTCCCGGTAGACCAGACAAAGAAGTTGTGTAAACAACATCTGGATGATACAGGCAAAAAGATCTAGAGGTTATCAGGACAAGTAAAGTGGCACCCTGGTATAGATTTATAAAAGAACATCATCTGCAAGAATATTACCTGGGAGCCTTGACAAATTACATGCAAAGGAGAGCTTTCACTCTCCTAAGATTCCAACTTATGCCTACAGTGGTTTTAGAGGGTAGATATGCTAAGATCCCCCATGAATTGCAATTCTGTCCATGTGGGGCCATGGTACCTGAGGATCTACCCCATTACTTGGGTTGATGGGTTAGTGGGTTAGTATCCTCCTACCCTTCTCTATTACTTTTTATTATTTTTGTCCTTTCCCTGTTTCTATTTGCAAGGGGTTTTTGAATGACTGTTTGAAAATATTTTTAAGGTTGTTTTATAGGAAATTTGTTAGCTGCCCCGAGCTGCTTGCAGGAGGGGCCGCATATAAATGTATTAAAATAAATAAATAAATAAAATTAATTACTTATTTTATTGCCCGTTGCTGTCCAAAGAAAGAACACAGTATCTACAAACATTATTACAAATTAGTGCAGGTTGGGACGCACGTATGAAAATAATATATTGGTTAGCAAATCCTGAGGAAAGGCTTATTAAGAAAGTGGCAAATATGGCTTATGTCTTCATGATGCAAAGAAGCAGAGTAAAATTGATACTGGAAATTAATATCTGGATAATAAATTAATATTTGAATAATTTGATGATTGCCAATATAGTAAATTGGATAATTTCCAACTTTACATGAACTTAGGAAATTTGGACTTTGATGGGCAAGTGGTACACGTAGAAATTAGACTGGCATTGTTTATCATAGTCTATTTTATATTTTATATATTTTATATATTATATTATATTTGTTTTATATTTTATCATTATTTTAAAAGTTGTCATAACTATTAGTTTGGTACAATAAAAATGTATTAATTCATTGGATGATGTGGAAGCACAGCCCTCCCTGCCTGTAACGTAGACCCCAGAACCCTGATAGTGAGACCTGGGACTGGAGTGGCTGCTTCTTGATGCTGGGTATAACACCTAAATCTACCTAATCTAATCTAAATAAATGAAACTATGGAGGTAAATGTGTGGAAATGGGTGAAATAGGAGAAGGATGGCAATGGATTAGGAACACAAACTGCTGGGAGAGGGAGAGTTCTGAAAACGCCTGCTGACATGATCAGTGACTAGCTCAGAAGGAATTGAAAGAGGGGAGGGCAATGACTTTTGTTACTTGCTGTGCCCGCCTTACCACAAGGCCCATTGGCTCTTTGCAGCCTAGCCCCATGCCAATCGCAGACTGCAAAGCCAGTGGTCTGAGGAAAAGAGGGATGGTGATTGGGCAGGTTGGCTGCTAGTCCACGCCTCTCTCCACCCCTGGGGCCAGGAAGTCTGCTCCTCAGCTCCCCCCCCCCCGCCGGGCCTGCCAGCCAGGTTTTTCCTGCCTGAACGCGCCCGAATTAATCCAAAAGCGGTCAAACTGTTTGGGGGTTTTGGCATTCAGTTCAGGCGTTGGTTCGGGCGTCCAAAATGGCTGGATTCGGGCCGAACTCTGAACGTCTCTAAACCGCGTTTGCACATCCCTAGGAGCAACTCCTCAGTCTGCGCAGGGCTGGCCTCTTCTGCCTCTGCTACTGAAGAGGAGGACGAGGGCCTCTTTCACCTGGCAGGCACAGCTTGCCCCTCTTGCTTGCCCTGCTGCCTGCCACCTGACTGCTCTCTTCCCCTTTCCAGTACTATTATTATTATTATTATTATTATTATTTGTATAGCGCCAGCTATGTACCTGGTACTTTACAGAACCCATGGAACCTGGAAAGGTGGCCATGGAGGGTTGAGGTGCTGCTCTGTCTCACACACCATACCTCCCTGTTGCAGTGGGAGGGAGCACAGAGCTGAAGTATGGGCCATTCCATGGGGCTGGGAGAAGTGGTTCTACAATGCAGACCTCAGTGTCTGCTGGTGTCGCTGCTGTTGCCTGACTGGCGCAGGCCCTGCCTCCGCCTCCTCCACTACCTGGACCTCTGCCTCAGACTCCTCCACTGCCCTGGTCTCCTCCTCTAACATGCTGCCTAGTCTAACCTAACCCTGACTATATATATAATAAAATATAAATATCCTACCCCTATATCCTAAACTATAAATATTATTATCCTATTCCTAAACTATAACTATATATAAAGATATAATATAAATTAACTATATGTCCTAATAACAACAAATCCTATCCTAATTCCTATCTAATTTATAAACCTAAGTACTACTATAATATCTATCTATCTATCTATCTATCTATTCCCTCCCAATTCCCACCCTATGTATTTCCTCCCCAAGTGTGTGTTTAATGTATGTGTGTGTGTGTGTGTGTGCTATATATATTTTATTTTCTATTTTTTTAACAGTTCCTCCTCAGCTCCTCCACTGCTTCCCTCTCCCTCCCACACTATAAACAGACTGCTGCATTGCAGCCCCTTTAGATTGTATAGGGCTGCAGAGTGTTGTTATGCACCCTGATTAGCTAGGCAATTAAGGGGGAGGGAGGATGGGAGTGGATGTGTTATTGTGCACGTTGTGCACACCCTGATTGGCTAGACAATTACATGGATGACGCTGCTGCACATGACAACACCTCCTGAGGTGGCACAGTGGTGTTGAAGTTTTCTGAAATTTTCTGAAGTTTCGAAAGTTTTCTGACGTTCTATGCTTTGGTCTCCAAAGTTCGAAGTTTCGGCAAGAACACCGAATTGCCTTCAAGTACTTGGACTGACTATTTGGAACTTCACAAATCGGTCCGAATACCTGGAAGTAGGTTCAGCCCTACTTTAGGGTAATAACATACGTGATGGTGGAGCGCTGTTATCACATAGTGATGCGGACCGGGAAGCCGCTTGCTTCCCAGTCAGGATTGGGTCTGATTGTGGAACAAACCTTCACATGGCCGGGCCATGGTGGCAAGGGGTGGGGAGCCACACAACTGGGCCACTGCCCCACCCCCATGCTGCATCCAGTGGCCTGTCCCGCCATGACTGCCAATGATGGCTGCCACGGTGGCCCGTCATGGGGACCTCTCCGGGTAGGGAACAGTGGGCTATCAACCGACAGTCCACTTCAGCCTGGCCAGGTGGGCCTTCTTCCAGCTGTATTGACCTCTGCGGGGAAGGGGGTCACAGCAGAGGCTAAGGACAAAAATGGCTGGGAGAACTCCTCGACCAACATCTGGATGGGCCCCAACAAATGTTACGGTGGCCCATGGGCTAAAGCAGGTCCAGTTGGGCCTAAGTGGGCCATTGTCATGTTTGTTAACACCCATATTTACACCTCTCTGGTAACTCAAGCATGAATGACTCTCGAGATTTTGTTACTAGGGCAGTAACAGCCTTTGCTGTCTCTGCTGCCAAACTGAGAGTGAGGTGGCTGTTGAACGCTTTGTTGGCGGACCATGTAGACCATGTGATTGTTTATTAGTATTCTTTTATTCTGTGTTTATTTATTTGTTCAAATTGGACATGGTCTGTTGGCTAGTTCACAATAAATAAATCTGAAAACTCAAGCAAAATCTTCATTTGCAGAAATTTCGGTAGAGACTAAGAGGCGCACTGATTTTAATGGGGGGCTTTGCCATTAAATTCAATGGGAACAGGTTCTGACACTACGACTTGATCCTGAATGTTAAGAATGCTGATTATCCCAATGACTTCAATAGGACTAGCCATAAACTTTATGTTAAGCATGTACTTACTGCTTAAATGTTTGGCTGGATCAGAACTAGAGGGCTCAGCACCTCTGGATTTAGTCTTCTGCGTGTGTAGGAGCATGTTGCATTCTATTTATAAGCTGTGACTTAGAAAGAACACAAAGGTATTTTCTTTTAGCTGATTTAATAAAAAGCTTGTGTTCCCATCCTTACTCTAGGTGTGCTGTGTTTAATTAAGGAAAAACAATAACAATATGCATTGTTCAGCCTCAAATGCAAATCCAAGTGGGTACACAATTTCATAGTAAATTGATAATGTGATAGGTTTTCCCTAGTAAGCTACAAAGCATTCTTGAAAAGAACAGAGCAGTTCTAAGCAATTTAGTTAAAATAAATTTGATTGACTGATAAACATATGAACAAACAATAGTTCCTATTTTAAAGTATTTCTTCAAGAAAATATGTAGAGATCAAAATCAAATTAATAAAAAATTAATAGCCCATCCTCTAATTCCCAGCAATTCATGGTGTTCACTTTAAGGTGGGACTGTGTTTATACTTACATAAATAACATGCTTGATCATTATGTGGTCACTGTGGTTTACAACATCTTAAATATTGATCTGTATTAAGCACTTGAATGTTGTAAATGGTTTGATAGGTAAATATGCGGTTGTCATGAGGCAAACATATCTGCATTTTCTTTCTGCTCACCCCCACATCTAATTAGGTGTCTTTTCCACACTTAATTCTATACTTTCACCCCCTTAATTACATATTGCAAAGCATGGGTCTTTAATGAGCTAGGCTGTTGCACTCAAAATGGGAATGCCAAGTCTATTGAGCCTGATAACGGTGTGGAGGAGTGGGACAGAAACCGGTTTCTGCCATTTTGTGCGTGAGAAGCAAATGAACTGGAGAGGATACAGCAGCAAAGCAGGTCCCAAACCTTGGGCTGTAGGAATTTCAAACTGGTGCCTTCACTACCTGGCTACCCAGAAGCCTGTGCTTGTCCCTGAAATGTGATGGCTATATGGCTTGTCACCTGAACCCCGGGTATTTTCAAACGTGATGCTACTGCGGGTGGCCACACTTACCCTGGCATGGCCACCCATGGTGCTGTCGCGTCTGATCCCGCCCACCAAATGTTTGCTGTGGGCAGGAGCAGAGTTTACCCCAGACCGTGACAGAGTAACTCCGGGTTGTGTGCTGGACTCCCTGCTAGCACACATCCCAGAGTTAGTGCTGCCACGGTCCAGGAAAGGCAACCTCCAGACTGTGGTAGAGCGAGCCACCATGTCTGATGGCCCACTGTACTTAACTCTGGTCAGTGGGTGGAGCTTTTCCAGGTGGGTGTGGCAGCCTCATTGGCCACATGTCCCCCTCCCTTTGGCCTCTCCCCACCCCCTCCCCAGCTCCGGGGGCCAGCATATTTGTTCGGTGGCGGGGCCTGATCCTGTCCATGGTGAGATCTCTCCATGGGCAGGATCAATAGGGAAAATACCCCCAGACCCTGTGTGTGCTTCTATTCATACCTTGATTCTGGTCTCCTAGTCTTTTCTGTCTTGGTCCTGCTACCATGTTCCTGACCCTCTGATTCACCTCTGACTACCTGGTGCATATACCTGACTTTGACTCTGCTCTGGCCCAGCTCTGATTAGCTGGATTTTGATCCCACTTGGTACCAGCCCTGCCCACCCCTTGCCCAGTCCTGGTCCCAAACTCAGGCTGTCTGTTGGGTCTCTGACTGGCCAATTTTTTTGTGGCCTGTGAGACCTGGAACACTTTTACATACCATGTCTCATGCTCTGTACCTTGCTATAAGTTGCAACCCTGTAGTTAAGAGCTACCCTAAGCTGGGTTTCATGTGTGTGAATCCTGACCCTGCTTTTGTGGTGTGCTGGGAAATATAGTTTGGTACCTGTGTGGAACTCTCATGGACAGTCCAGCCTGTTGTGATTGCTTTTAATTATGATTATGAGTTGCCTGACATGCCCAGTCAACAGTCCATGATGGTCCTCCAGTTTGACAGATAAAGCACAAAGACATGACTTCCAAGTAACTGTCAAGCACGTTTCTGTGCCTTACTAGCTGATAAAAACCCCTTTTAAATTATAAATAATACTGAATGCACTTGTGATAATGCTTTGTGTAGCACTTTGAAGTGAGCAAAGGGCTCACCAGTCTTGATAATCCTCATGATATCCCTGTGAGGTGGGTAGGTCAGTGTTGTTATTCCCATTGAACAGATGGAAAACTATGGTAGAGAGATAGCAACTTTCTCAAGACCCCCCCAAAGTAGGTTCATGGCCAAACCGCCCAAGGGCCACAAAAAACCCCTTTTTGTCCGAGTCACAAGCCAATACATCCCTAGAAATTTTCCTCTTGTTGCTCTTGTTGGCCAGCACAAGCCTGGCAAATGCAGAGCAATATACCTCCAGCATTCTGATTGTTCTGGGAGAGGAGGAAAAAGGGGAGGAAAAGTGAGAAGTTTACATAACCCTCCTGAGACCACGTGGCCAAAGGGTTATGTGGTGTTCCTGGATGTGCTCGCCGGTTTAATGGTGGTAGCAGCTGCTTCTCCACTGCTTATAGTTGCTGCTCTGTAGTGCCCCCACTGGAGGCTCAAAAAGGAGCTCTAAGCCCCTCCCACACTTTCTGACTGACAAGGCCACAGGTTGACTCCTACGAACATGCATGTGGGCTATGGATTATTTACCACTGGTCTAAATCATTACATGCAAAGTAAAAATACTGCTGGCCTTGTAGCTCAGAATAGCTCTAGTTTTCCAAGTGGATTGCTTACCTCCCAACGTTTTTAGTGGCCAAAGAGGGAGAAGCCGTGCCCCCTCAGCCAATATGCCCCACTCCTCTGCAAATATGAGCATAAACACCTCCCCAAAGTCCAAGTACATAAAGAGGGTCAGTGTCAGAAGACATGGGCGGGGCTGCCTCCACTGGCGGGGTGCCCGGACAGTCCACGAGATGTTCCCCCACTCCTCCCACTCTGGACTGGTGGGCCCCTCCCCAGGGGCCTCCCCTGGCAAAGAGACTGGGGGGCCTGGCGCTCCCCAGAAGCCGGGGGGTGCTCGGGGATTCCTTCAGACCGCACCAACAATTGGCAGAACGGCACGATCTGGAGTAGAGCAGGTTGCCAAAGCAAACACGAAAGAGGTCGCCGCCCCCGCAGCACCTCTGGGGCCTTGTAAGTGTTGCAGGATGCTCAGAGCTGCAGTGACGCTCAGCGTGGCTCCAGACCCAACTGGAAGGTGGGGCTAGGGGCATAAAAGCCAGCACCAGCAGTAGCTGAGTGCTGGGGTGATCAGAGCTAGTGAGACACTGGCCTCGTGAGGAAGCTAAGTATTGTCTTCATTGTTTTCATTATTGTGTTTGTTGCTGGACTAGGCGATATTCTTGTGACCCCTGAGTGAACCTTCCCCATCCCCTTTATCCTTCCTACTGTTTGATCGGGGAGTGATTGCAAGGTGAAGTACGGTTGTGATTTCCCCTATTCCTAGGTTCCTAAATTTCCTTCCCCCACTCTGTAACGTATGTCCTTCCATTCCCTTCCCCTCCATCCCTTGGGACCCTTGCCCTCCTTTACTCCTCACTCCTCAACTCACAACCGCCCTAAAACCCCGTGCTCCCTGCGTGAGAGAACAAGTGAGAGAGTGAGAGTAAGAGTATCTCAGATCTTACTTGGCTCTGCGTCCTATGATGATAGTGGCCTGATTCCTGTGGAGTATAAGGACCAACTTACTATCCTGACAGGCCATTTTCCCTTGAAAGTCTTCCTGCAAGCCTTGAGACCAGAGTGTGTGCTAGGACCCCTTTGTGTCCCCTCTTGTCCTCCCGACCCCCGTGACAGTCAGGTTTCTTGCTTCTCATTCCACTTTGTTCCTTGTTGTTCTATCGTCTTCTCATTGTCCATTCAAGTGCTTTTCTTGCAAGTTAATCAGGGAAGAGGCTTCATACTGACTTTTTTGTCTCTCTCTCCTGAAAGAGGAACAGTGGGATTCAGCACCCAAAGAGGAACCGTCCATCCTAAACAGAGATTGTTGGGATTAGAACACTTTTTAAATAATACTGAAAAGAATATATTCTATTTATACATATGTACTGCTCAGTGACCTTTTCTGATATGAAAGGAGAATGGGCCAAATAGATTTGTAACAGTGCCATAGACAGAGCCTGCTTTGGTGGCTCCAATCCCATCATATCCTATACATCCCTGCTCTTGGGAAGGTGCAGAACTTCATAAATGGGGTGCATGCCTTGCGCACAACAGCAGCCCAGTTACCAAGTGTAAAGTACTTACCTTCTTTCTCCCAATTAAGATCTCAGCTGAGTAAACACCCACTCCCCCGTGAACTTCAATTACAGTACTTTCATCTGAATCATGATCACAGAGTTCTCTCTCCACAACTCACTGCCAGAATATTATGAGCTGGTAAACCTCAGCATAGCAGTTTATAGGCACAAAGCAGCCAAGTTATTAATTGACTTGTTTTATCATTACTGCTGTTGCATAACCAGAGTAGATTGGATATTTTTACTATCATCATCTCTGGGCTGCCTGGGTGTGTTTTATATTTACTAAAAGTGGCATATTTCTTCCTATGAGGTTTTTTTTTAAAAAAAAACACATTCATGAAGTGGGCCTAAGTGGCCCAAATATTAGGGATGCGAGAACAGAACGGGGTTTGGATGTTCGTCTGTTTGGTTGTTTGGTTCGAAAACCAAGTTCAGGTTCAGTCGTTCGGTTAAAAAACGAGTTCAGTTCAGTGGAGTTCGGAGCTGCCGTGGGGCTTGGGGTGCTCCAGAGACCCCCAGGGGTGCTTGTGGTGGCATGGCAAGCCATCTCAGACACAGCAGCAGCAGCAGAGATGCGGGATGGGCGAATGCGGTTCGGACGTTCGGAGTTCGGCCCGAACTCGGCCTGTTCAGACGACCAAATCCGAACCCGAATCCGAAAACGAACTGGCCGAACCGAACTCAATTCCGAACGTCGAAATGACCGAACAGTTTGGTCAGTTCGGATCGCATTTGGGTGAGTTCGGGTGACAAAAAAAGGTTCACTGGAAGGTCGAACGTGACAGGGAGGGGTAGTACTAGTCACTGAGGAGCAGACTTCCAGGCACCAGGGGTGGAGAGGCTTGCAAGAAATGAAACTATCTGCCTCCCCGTTTCCCAACACCTTCTGAGCTAGTCACTGTTCCTGAACAGCAGGCGTTGAGTAGGATTATTAGATTGCTTTAAGTTTCATTTCAGTTTTGTACTGAAATGAAACTTAAACCTTAAACTGAAACCTTGTGTTGTTTGTGATTCCTCCCCATCCCATAGATAGATAGATAGATAGATAGATAGATAGATAGATAGGTTAGGGACAATAGACAGTTGTAGGAGTTAGCTTAGTGATAGAGATAGCGTTAGTGATTTAGTTTTAGTGTTTGTAGGAGTAGGCCTGTGTACTTATTAGATAATTAATTTAGTTCATAGCATTTAGAATAGTTAATAGCAGTTAGATTTAGTGTAGATAGATATATATAATATTAGATAAAAAAATTAACTTAAAAAACCCATATAAAAACAACAACAAAACAAATAAAAAACAAAAAAACCATATAAAACCAAATAAAAAACCAAAAAAACATATAATAATAATAATAATAATAATAATAATAATAATGTTTAATAAGGCACTGGCTTTCACCATGGCCCTGAACATACAAAAACAAGATAAGAAAACAACATATCACAAATACATGAACTAGGAAAGAAACCAGCCGGTGTTATAATACAATTGACATATCCCATAATGGCAACTCTAATTTAATAATTTACTGATTTAATAATTTACCAAATTTGGTTACTAGTAGTCTGCTCAGCCGTAACACTTAAAGTTGAGATAATGGGCTCAATAGCCCGGTATACATAGCCATATATACCGGTATCTGCCTACCAGCCATTTTACCTTATAGTCCATAAAACCAATGGCTAGTTTACCATATCTCATTTTAAAGCCACTATAGCCTTATTACTAAGGAAACAAACTTTTATTAGTGTACATTCATGAGCAAATAAGTGGCCCTAATGCCTTGCTCTTCAGCGGAGGGTTACTGCGACAAGACTTTACCCCGAAGGAGAACAAACCCTAGTATATATATAAATGTGATTCCTTCCGCTTGGATCGTCTAATACTTCTGACCCTTTGGTTGGATTACTAGCTCCTGTCATCCCTCCTTTGCCCCCTTTGCCTTTACCACCTTTGCCCTTTTCTGGGAGGCCAGCCAAACATAGGATGCAAGTGCCAGTATATCCTCCTTGGTCTCGTGGGAGAGTAATCTCTTGTACCCCCAGCCCGGTCCTACACACATAGTGTCGAGCTTAAATGCTTGGAGTCAAACCGCTCTCAGGGCTGTAAAGTAGGGACAAGAAAACAAAAAATGTTCGACAGTTTCCACCCCTCCTTGGGAGCATGTACAGATTCGTTTCGCATAGGGGATCCTCTTATACCTCGCCTCCACAACCGCGGCTTTAACCATCTGGAATTGGAGAAGTGTGTAGCATCTCCGAAGATTATTATTTTGGAGGATATCTAGGTAAGGTTCTGTCCCCCATACTGTCTTTGTTAGCTTAAGCCACGGTGCAACCTTCCAACTTCCTACCTTTGCTAAGTCCTCTTGTCTTCCTATATCCTCCAATCTAACTTGGATTTCCTTCTTAATCTCCACCAAGGATTTCCCCACAAAATAAGCAAAGGAGAAGCCCTGTCTCTGTAAAAGATACGCCAAATACCTAAGCCACGGGTATCCTCCATTACCATCAAATTTCAATTCCTCTTGGAGACACTGTCCCGGAAGGGACTTTCCTTGAAGAGAGATCAGCCTTAACCAGTATTGCAGCAAGGTGGATTTTGCATACATTTCCATAGAGGGCATTCCTGTTTCTGCTCTTAATACTTGGCCTGGAACATCATTTCCAACCTGCAAGATCCTGTGAAGAAACGCGCCTTGCACCTTTTCCAATGGTTGAATTATAGGGTAAGGAATAATCTCGAGGCCGAACATTACCGCTGATGGAACTTTTGCTCGATAAGCCTTAAGAAAAGTTGAAACTGGCACCTCCTGTGTGATCTTTACTGCTCTCCTTATGGCCCCTGTAGATTGGACTACTCTTGCTGCTCTGCCCAAAACGTGTCTGGACCACGTGCCCCTGTTGGTAGAAATCACCCCAAGATACATGTACGATTTCACCACCTCCATGGGTTTAATAGCAATCTCCCACTTCTCCAGTGGTTTGTGTTTCCCCATAATCATAACCTTAGATTTTCCCGGGTTTGGTGTCAATTTATTTAGGGCACAATATCTGTCCGGACCCTGGAGCAGACGCTTTAATCCCTTCGCTGTCTGAGAGATTAAGACCAGGTCATCTGCAAACTGCAAAAAATACAGCTTACGGACACCAATACTCGGAGGATGGTTATCTTCCATTTCTAAACAACTCACAAGGTCCGCAAGATAAATATTGAACAGTAATGGCACCAAGAAGCATCCCTATCTGACCCCCCTTTGGACAGCAATGTCCCTACTAAGATGGTTATTAGGTCCCATTTTAACTTTGGCCTTGTTGTTATCATATAGCTGAACTATGAGGGCCAATAGGTTGCCGTTAATCCCAAGCGCCGAAAACTTCCCCCAAAGACGAGCCCGCAGGATAGAATCAAAGGCCTTGGTCAGGTGTATAAAGGCTAGAAATATTTTGCCCTTCCTGATCCTATAGTACTTATGGATGATGTGCTGTAATATAAAGCAACAATCTAGTGTTGATTTGCCTTTCCCAAAGCCGAACTGCTCCTGTGGGACAATTGATCTTATTTCCACCCACTGCTCAAGTTGTTTTAATATGCATTTTGCAAAAACCTTGCCCACCACCGACAACAAGCTTATGGGTCGGTAACCTGCTGGATCCGTTGCGTCCCCCTTTTTAAAGACGGGGATGATCCAACTCTGGGACCAAGAAGATGGAATCTTCATATAAATACTAATGTTGTTAAACAACCTACACAACATCGAAAAACAAAAACAAAAATAAAAAACAAAAACTCCATATAAAACCAAATAAAAAACCAAAAAACCATATAAAAAACAACAAAAACACCCATAACAAAACATCTCCCGAACGACCGAACCCGAATTGAATGTCCGAACCGAACGGCCAAACCCAAACCCGGTGAACTAACCAAACTGCTGAACTGAACAGACGAACCGAATGCAGCTGAACCGAATGGCCGAACTTGAACCGTGATCTGTTTGCCCATCCCTAGCAGAGGCTGGGAAGACTTGGTGCTTGGCACCCCGGGCAGGCAGGAAGGCTCGGCGCTTGGCCCCCAGGGTGCCCGTGGCATCAGGGCTGGCTGGCCATCTGAGACCCAGTGGCAGCAGCAGCAGCAGAGGCTGGGAAGGTTTGGGCTTGGTGGCTGTCTAGAACCCATCCTTGGCCAGGCATTGCAGGCTGGCTGGCATTGGTGGAGCAGTGGCAGAGGCCTGGCCAGGGTCATACTCAATGAATCTTGTGGACACCCAGCCCCCACCCACTGGCACATCATCCGAGCTATGCCTGTCTACAAGAGTGAGGAGCAAATGGCTGATGTGCAGTACCAGTAGCAGTGGCAGAGGCCCGGCCAGGGCTGGGTGAGGAAACAGCCAAGAGGAGCTTGCTTGCAGGCTGGCTGGCATGGGTGGGGGAGCAGTCGAGGCCCGGACAGGGCTTGGTGATGGGAACTCCTGCTTGGACGGGCGTTGCAGGCTGTCTGGCATGGGGGGGGGGAGCAGCAGAGGCCAGGCCAGGACTTGGTGCCAGGCCCCCCTGGTTTCCTGGGCATTGCAGGCTGGCTGACATGGGTAGGGGTTGGGGACACTTGAAGACAGGTGGAATGATGGGTTCCCATGAGCAGCGGAATGAAGGTCCCAGAACCCTGATGGTGGGTTCTGGGACTGGAGTGGCTGGCACCCATGCTCAGCTGGGCGTTGCAGGCTGGCCGGCATTGGTGGAGTAGCGGCAGAGGCCCAGCCAGGGCTTCGTGGCTGACACCCCCGTTCGGCCGGGTGTTGAAGGCTTGCATCCTACTCTCAGGATCTGAACAAGCTATTCTGCCAATTGGGCAAGCCTTACCCAGTGGTGAATCATGTGGTCACCCAATATCAGACATTGGATTGCTGGGGAACAGTACCCATGGCACAGCAGAGGCAGCAGTAGCGGACATTGGATAGCCTGGGCACAGAACCCGTGGCACAGCAGAGGCAGCAGCAGCGGACATTGGATAGCCTGGGCACAGAACTTGTGGCACGGACAGCAGAGGCGGCATTGGCAGCAGCAGCGGACATTGGATTGCTGGGTAGCAGAACTCATGATGGCAGCAGCAGCAGCAGCAGACAGACACCTTGATGGAAACAACTGCTCCACCAACTTGGCCCCCAGTCTCAGGTGTTGCAGCAAGCAAATGTCCCCCGCCATAGAGAACACCTGCTCACTGGGGACAGTCATTGGTGAGCAGGACAACAGACCCTTGGCCAGATTGGACAGGGCCGGCCACATGTCCCTCCGAGAGCTGTGTGTCCACCATGTTCTGCCACTCCTATCAGCGCTGTTAGTGGTGCAGCAGCAGCAGAAATTTAGAAGGGAAGCAGGAGAGGCCAGTCTGCTGCCCATAAGACAGGCAATGGGGCACGTGACAGAGGTGGCAGGGGCCGTGTCAGTGGAGTGTCAGGCAGCAGCAGCAGCAGCCCGAGCCCATCACCATGCCCAAACTGCACAGGCCTGATTTTGGCAGTCAGGCTTCAGAGGCTCCCAGCAGTGGCACTAGGGGTGTTGCTCGGCATCGCCTCCTGCCAGCGACCCCCACTGCCATGCAGGGCACTGAAAGGCCTGCAATTCAGGAGGCTGTGGCTGTCTCTGCTGTAGGTGCAGGTGCAGGTGCAGGTGCTTCTAGGTCAGATGTTCATCATGGGCCACCATCGTCCCCCATTATTGATTTGATCCCCAGCAGTCCAGGGCTGGTGGATCCCACCCCGGCTGCTAGAGGCAGGGCCCAATCCTCGGGTAATGGCAGCAGGGAGAGGAGCAACAGTAGTAGCAGCAGCAGCAGCTATAGGGGGCACAGGGAGAGTGGCAGAAGCATGGTGGCAAGTTGATCAGCCTCAGGGTCCCAGTACTCCCCTTCATGGGACATATCTCAGATTGGGGACAGCGAGGCAGACACTAGTCCCATGGAGGAGATGTCTGGTGCTGAGGCGATGGCTGTCCCTCTGAGAGCTGTGTTGCCACCATGTTCTGCCCCTCCCAGCAGCGCTGTCAGCAGTGCATCACCCGGTGTGGGCCAGAAGGCAGGAGGGGGCAAAAATCCTCTGACTGGGCGCATTTTAAGTTGGTGCAGGTGGATGATCCGAGGGAAGTGCAGTGCAGTTTGTGCCAGAAGGTGGTGAAACGTGGGCAGGTGCTCACCAACCTTGGCACAACTGCCATGGTGAGGCACCTGAAGGGATGCCACAGCGCTGTGCTGCTAAGCAGGCAGGCAGGGGCAGTGGATGCCAGCAGGTTCCCGACTGCAGCGGCTAGTTGTCCACCTCCATCAGCGGGCAAGCGTCCTGCTTTAACAGCTACCTCTAGCAGCAGGAGCTCTAGTATTGCTGCTAGGGGGGAGCAGCAGCAGCAGTGTCAGTGCACCATGGAGGAGGTGGGGGGGGTGTGGGGGGCAGCTGCCAAGGCCATGCCACAGGATGGAGGGAGGGACACAGACAGCTCACAACAAACAACAGAGGGAGGGGTACAAAACTGAAATGAAACCTAAATCAATGTAATCCTACTCTAAATAAATCCAAAAATAGGGGATGGGAATCAGGGATGGAATATATATTATATACAGGGAGGAGGGAAGGATTCAATGGAGGGTAGAGAGAAAGAAAACAGGGAGGGTTACAAAATAAAAACAACACTCAAATCTATCTAATCTAATCTAAATAAATGAAACTATGAGGTAAATGTGTGGAAATGGGTGAAATAAGTGGAGGATGGCAATGGATTGTGAGGAACACAAACTGCTGTGACAGGGAGACTTCTGAAAATTCCTGCTGACAGGATCAGTGGCTAGCTCAGAAGGAATTGGAATGGGGGGAGGGCAATTACTTTTGTTACTTGCTGCGCCCGTCTTACCACAAGCGCTATTGGCTCTGTGCAGTCTAGCCCCATGCCAATCTCAGACTGCGAAGTCAGTGGTCTAAGAAAAAGAGAGATGGTGATTGGGAAGACTGGCTGCTATTCCAAGCCTCTCTTCACCCCTGGCGCCAGGAAGTCTGGTCCTCAGGTGCCCCCCCCCCTCCCTGGGCTTGTTTACCCCGATTTCCCTGCCTGAACTCCGCCGAACTCATCTGAATGATACCAAACTGTTTGGGAGTTCGGCTGTTCGGTTCGGCCGTCCAAACGGGCCGAGTTCAGTCCGAACACCGAACATCCAAACCGCGTTTGCACATGCCTACCAAATATATGCCCTGCTGAGACGAGCATTGCTAACTCTCACAAATTTGTTGTGAGACAGCCGATTTCTAAGCCTCACTCCTGATCTCGTGATTAGTGTCACTAATCTCACGAGATCGGGAGTAGAGCTGATTACTGCTGGAGTGCTGAGCTGAGGGTCTGGTAGCTGCTCCCTGCCTCCCTCTGCATTTTGCAGAGAGCTGAGCTTGCTCTCTGCATCCTAGGGGTGTGTGCATGTTGTTTTCATTATATCAGTAACGAAAACTAAAATTGTCATTTTTGTTTTCGTTATTGCTATAATGAAAATGACAAAAAATAACAAAATCAATAAAGATAACGAAAGTCGTTACTGATTTTGTTATTGCCTGGCAGCCTGTCTGGTATTTTTTGGAGGGAAATGTGGTGAGGGGAGGAGGGAGCTGAGATCTCAGAGCCAGAAACAGTGCTGAATTCTTGAACTGAGAGAGAAAGTACCTGATGGATGTCTCTCTGGCCAATGAGCAGTGCAAGCAGATCCCAGCAGTTAGTTGAATGACACCCTGTGATTCCTCAATGCCTCTGCCTCCCAGAACTAATCAGGAGGGTGTCATGGAGGAACATAGGGTCACACACGTGTGATACTGGCCTACATGTAGACTATGTAAAGCAAAACATGCAACATGTATGTAATATTGCAGCTGAAAACTGTGACACAAGAAAACTCCAGGAAATAGGGACAGTTAAAAAGAATGTGTGTTGGCAACACTTGCCAGATGGAACCCTGTGGAGATGTAAATGGACCTTCATGTTTGCCTGGGTTGTCTACGTGACACACTTCAGGTTTCCCCAAGGTGGGAAACGAGAGACAAAGAAAGGAGGAAGGGTACTTAAGCAAGACAGTAAGTCACCTTCGGGAGCTTTCTCCCTGAGCAATCTTAAGCAGTTACATCTACATATGAAAGCCTGCCAGCAAGTAAGGCTGGAGACCATGAACTGAGAGAGATGATTTTGCTTTCTACCAACTAAGAGACCAGTGCCCAGTCGCTTACACCAAAGGACTGAGAGAAACGTACGGACCTTTGTAGGGTAAGATGCTTATTTAGGAACTGAACCAGTATAGATCAGGAATGTGTTATATTTACCTTTGATTTCTAGTAACCACTCTGTATCAACTATCTTGCTTATGTAATCAATAAACTTACTTCTTATCTTTATGAAGAAGTGTCTGTGTCTAACATTGGAACACAAGTGAGCAACAAGAGTTCTCAAGCTCTT